>JBCFYV010002255.1:33989133-34051294 GCA_039000515.1 Timema cristinae
AAGGGGGAAAAACAGCCCATTCGCTTTTAAACTGCCATTAAATCTGACGTATGTAGAGATGCCTGTATGCAATATTTCTAAACAAATTAATATGGCGCAGGTTTTGAAAGAAACACAACTCATAGTATGGGATGTAATGCACTATGGCCCATAAAAGAGGCATAGAAGCTCTTAGCAGAACATTGAGAGACATCAGAGGAATAGTAGTTTGATGGGTGGTGTAACAGTTCTTTTTAGGGGGAGACTATAGACAAACTTTGCCTGTCGTACTAGGGGAACGAGACCTGACGAAGTAAGATCATGTCTAAAATCCTCATATTTGTGGGTTCATATTCAGAAACTAGCTTTAAAGACCAATATGAGAGTACTCTTGAGAGGTGATCCCACTGCTGGTCACTTTGCACAGACTTTGCTTCAAAATAGGGGATGGTGTTTACCTGAACTTGAAGGTAAAATTGTTATACCACCAAGTCTAGCCATGGTAGTCGACACTCTCACAAAATTAACCACAGAAGTTTACCCAGATATCGCCAATATCAAAGCAAAATCCATAGACTGGCTGTGCGAGCGAGCTAGTTTAACAACAAAGAATGACAAAAGCGAATGAAATTAATAATATATTACTAAATTATACCAAGGCGAAGAAATGCAGTACAAATCGGTTGATACAGTACTACAAATTGATGATGCTGTAAATTTATCCAGTCGAATTTTTAAACACCCTTAACCCTGCTTGCCTTCCACCACATAATTCACACTTAAGATTGGCGCTCCGATAATGTTACTCAGGAATTTAAGACCTCCAAAATTATGCAACGGCACCAGACTAGATATGTAACGGCACTCCATCGTAATGTTATAGAGGCTACAGTTATCACTGGCTCTGCTAAAGGAGAAACGGTGTATATTCCACGAATACCTTTGATACCATCAGAATACCCTTTGAGTTCAAGAGAATACAGTTCCCGCTTAAAGTTTGCTTCACCATGACAATTAATAAAGCACAAGGTCAAACCCTTAAAATGGCCGGAGTAGACCTAAGAGAAGACTGTTTTTCACATGGCCAGTTGTATGTAGCCTGTTCGAGAGTGAGCTCTGCGAGCAGTCTGGTGGTTCTCGCGCACGAAAGTCGAACCACAAATGTGGTTTACAAAGAGGTTTTAAATTAACGATTAACGTAATATTTTAAATTAATCTGTAAATTACATATGTATATTTTCGTATTTGTATATAATCAACTTCCACGCGAGCAAAGCCGCGGGCAACAGCTAGTTAAGTATATTATAACGACTCAATATTCTTTGATCTTACTAAATTTTCTGAATAATTGTATGGATTATGCTATGGACACATATAACATAAGGACTATTTACATCAAGTGGTAGAATAGTGCAAAGGAAAAAGCAGAAATTAAATGAGAAAAATACAACATATTCATTTTGGTGTGATTAATACATTTTTTTATAAAAACATATTTTGATTGTGTGATTTCCCACATGTCCATCCTGGCCACGGATTTGTTATGGTTTGATGATGGATTTTGATCAAACTTGATAGCTAGAAAATATGTGACAATACCCCTGGATTTTTTTAACTAGAAATATCTATTGTTTAAAATGCACATATAGGATTTGTTTGAGCGAGCAAATAGCACTGAATAATTGTTGTTGTTTTTTGTGCAAAAATTCGTTAAAGGGTAGTTTACTGATGTGATTTATTTTTAAACTTGAAATATTATGATAAATAGCACTATACTTGATTTAGGGGTAAAACTTTGTTCATGGGTAGTTTACTGATAACTGATTTTCCAGAAAACTTAAATTTTTTATAAATAGTTCTATCAGTTTTTTTTCCAAATGGGTATCTTGAGACTGTTTGACATGATAAATTGCCCCATATTCTTGTTAATGGGGTGAAAACTTGTTTGAAGTGTGGCCTACAAATGATTGGGTTTTTCAAAAATTTGAAATAATTTTAAAATGGCTCCAATGATTTTGTTCCAAATTGAGATCGTGGAAGCGTTTGGGATTACAAATAAACACTGTATAAGCTACTTATTTTTAGAGTAAAAATGTTTTGTGCAGTTTATTGACTTAACTTCTTGTTAATCCCAATAAATACTTAAGTATTTAAGTTTACTGAAAGCCTATTTTTGAAAATTTTGTTCCAAGCTATAATATACTATATATGAAAGTTTGTACCAGTTGTATCATTTATTTAATTATTTTGAACGTTCTATAAACATAATAATTTCTTGGAAGAATAAAAACATATATAGTCTTTCACAAGTCTTGCAACACAACTGGAATCCCACCAATACCCTTGGGTTGGAAACCACTGATCTAAAGAAAAGTGGGTGATATTTGCTTTAATTTTTAAAAAGGTGCTGGAATGTTTTTATTTTAAAAGAGAGGATGGACAAGTTTCACAAGGAAGGGTGTTCTGTGTCCACCAAATCTTTCAGCATCAGTTCAACATACCATTTTAAAAGAGAGGATGGACAAGTTTCACAAGGAAGTGTGTTCTGTGTCCACCAAATCTTTCAGCATCAGTTCTAAATACCATTTTAAAGAATTATCTAAACATTTTATTAGTAATAAATCAAGGCAATGGGACTACAGATAATATTTTCAAATAAAATGCTATTAAAAGCAAAAAAAATTTAAAAAAAATCAAACTCTAAAGAAAATACCAATAATTCAATTTATTAAGGAAATATATAATTTTGGTAGTATTTTATATGGGAAGGAATTTCAAGGTAATTTTGTAAACAATTTGATATAATAGGCCTAATGATGTGTGTTGTCAATCTTTGTAATAAGTTTCAAACATGATAAAATGAAAATACTCAACTGCGGAAGTGTGCCCTTAAGCTAGAGCCTGTAGTTTTATCTTGGGATTTGGGGTAGGTTCAAACTACATCATGGACCAGTAGTTGGTACCCACCAATCAAAATAGGCTAGGTTCGGGGAAGGGGAAGGTAATACCGCCTGTTTTCTCGCTACTATGGGTTGTTTAATGAGTAATATCATTTAAAAAATGAGAAATGTTCAGGACTATTAGAAAACAATGTTGATCATGTTCAGTATTAATTAGTTATATCATTAGGCTTATTAAAGCTGTAGGATACATACATGTACAAACTCGCTTTAGTATTTTAACACTGTGCCATCCTTATATGGCCTTGTGGGTGGAGAAGCCTTTTTCATTGACATAATTGGAGAAGAAGGTGCAGAAAGTGCAGTGTTTATAAATAAAAATTAATAAACATACTTCAAAGCAGCCAAGAGCTGCATGTACTATACTGTTCGAATTTAATTGGGACAAACATGTTTTTCTTGTCTGAGTTCATATGTGATTGATTACCAGTTATGTCCTGAACCGCCTGAAACCAGTTATATCTGCCTAGAGGCAGTGTGACGGATCGACCTTGACTGTAATTAGTGTATCAGTAGTTCAGTTGTGAGACTTTCAGTGTGGCAGCTGGTGGTTATAATTTTGCGTTCCGTGTATCACGTGTTACTTTTGCTTGTTCAAAGATGGATATTACTCCGAGGAAGCGTTCTAAAATAATCGCTCTTAATGAACACACCTCTATGACCGTGAGAGATATAGCTACGGCTATTGGTGTGGGCAAATCAAGTGTTTCAAGAATTTTAAGAACATTTCAAGAATCCGGATCATCGTCTCCAAAAAGAAAAGGAAAATGTGGGCGCAAACAGAAAACTACTCCAAGAACTGAGAAAATTCTAATAAGAAATAGCAAAATAAATCCAAGAAAGACAAGCACAGACCTTCGGAGGGATTTATTGGATTATGGTGTTGAAGTGAGTACCACAACTGTATGGAAAAGGCTTCTGGAAGTTGGTCTTAAGGCAATAAGACCGATGAAAAAATGTTTAGCATGGGCCAAAAAATACCGATCATGGACTGTTAACGACTGGAAGAAGGTGCTTTTCAGTGATGAAACACATTTATTTGTGCATGGATAAAATCAAGTGTAGTTAGACAAAGTGAAGGTGAAACTCTGCAACTAGATCATATCCAACAGACTGTGAAACACCCTTCTAAACAGATGTTTTGGTTTTTTTTACAACAAATGGCACTGGAAGCTTAGTTCCTCTTAAAGACATGATGAATTCTATCAAATACATAGAAATATTACGCAGTAGGATTGTTTCATTCATGAAAACATTTGATGGAACATTTCAACATGACTTGGCTCCTTGTCACACTTTGAAATTGGTCCAGACTTTTATGCGGGAAAATAAAATAAAAGTGCTTGATTGGCCTGGTAATTTACCAGACTTAAATTCCATTGAGAACTTATGGAATATTCTCAAGAATCGCTTAGCTAAGATGAATTGCACGACAACAAAACAAATGATAAAAAGTGCTATACAAGTGTGGTTTCATTATGAAGTCAAGAACATGTGCGCTACACTAGTGGAGTCAACGCCAAGACATGTTGAAGAGTTCATTTCTGCTAAAGGAGGACATACTTCGTACTAATATAGAGATTTATCAGTCTACTTAAGGTGTGTAGTGATTAAAAGCTAAGGTTTTAGAAAAAATCGTTTTTTTCCCTTTGTCCCAATTAATTTGAACACTATAGTAGATGAGACATTTAAAATACTACCATCCAAACCACAAGCCAGGCAGTTGCTATCAATAATGGCAATTTCTCAGGACCAGGCAAGTGTTTTTGTTTACAGAGTTTTTAGCCTAGGAGCAGTTTGAATAAAAATAAATACAATTTTTCTTAAATAGAAAAAACAAACTTTAACTGCCTAATTTAGTACTGTAGGCCTATGAAAAGTAACAAAATAAGACTTTATTTTTCACTGTGAATTTGTTGGGGAAAAAAAGGCAGAAAAATTGTATTTATATGTGAAAACAAAGGGCATAGAAAGTTAATCAATTATTATATTGTTTATTGTTTATCATTTCAGGCATATCCTGTTGTTTTTGCACTAATGAAGGCCAGGAATGTACAGGCCTATGATGCCGTATTCATACACATGAAAATAACAGTGCCAAATATTAATCCCAAATTTATTATCAGTGACTATGAAGCTGTATAAAAGTGTCAGTGGCAAAGAACTTCCCAACAACCAAGCATATTGATTGTTGGTTTCATTTTTCACAGGTGGGTAAGCAGCATAATTACTTATTTTGGGAAATTTTAAATACTTTTGATATAAGTAAATTTGTAAGTTGGTTTACTTTAGGGAAAACAGTAGTCCCAATTCTATATTGGACATTTTTAGGTTCATAGCTCTTACAAACCAGTTAACATACCCTTTAAAATGCATAGTGTGTTTGCTATATTTTTATACAAATTTATGTGAATCAAGATTGAGGTTATAAAATAATTTAAATGTGAAAACTTTTTTAGCATATATTTTATTATAAAAAAATTGTTTCCTCCCTTAATTATCAGAAAACATTTTTGATGAATAGTATGGCTAGTGATCTTATGAAGAATTATTGTTTTTGTTTTTAAATTAAGCTCTGTCCAATACAATAGGGTGAAAATCATGTAGCGTACATACCAATCTAAAAATTTAAAAATATTAACTACGTTTGCCATATTCAAACCAATGCTACACTATTTTCAAAAATCTAATCATCGGATTAATACTAAAGAATGTAACCCCACAATAAAAATTATTTGACTCCATGTCCAACTTAACCTAATCTTATTAATACTCACCAAACCTGCATTCAAATGACGGGTAGCTAGGATTTTTTCAGTTCTATTATAATTATTTTTCAATAAAAACAAAAGCTCAACACAAATAACTATTTTTCTATTTTATATACAAAGCATCTTCAAATGGCAATGCTTTGATCAATAGTGTCTGTATTTGAATTGTTAAAATTTATAAATTTAAAAAAATCCACAGGCAATCCTTCGAAAAGCACAGACATTGGGGCTGACAAATACAATCTCAACCAACCCAAATGCAAAGAAAGTTGTGGGGATGTTGACAGCACTTGCACTTCTTCCACAAGGCAAGATTGCAGAGGGGTTTGAAGCTGTAAAGATATTTTCCCAGTCACATGAGTTAATATTGCTCCAGCCTCTTCTCAGGTGAGTAAAATAGAAAAAAAACTTTTGATTGCCAAAAACTTACTCATCCATATATAAGTGTTGGGTTTATTTGTCGAATGTTCTTAAATAATTGATTATGCTACTTTTATATAAAAGTTACATGAACTGTTAAGCCTATTCAATAAACATTAACATCTGTGTTTCAGCTATTTTGATGCACAGTGGATGCACAAAGTTACACCAGCATCCTTCTCCGTCTATTATGGTGTGCTCCCTAAATCTGAATTTCCAAAACTGCTGAAAAAAAACCTCGAGCTTATTGAAGCCTCGAGTTTAAGAAATGTGCGTGCAGGATTCATGGCATCAGGAATTGTACCCCTTGACCGGAATAAAGTTCTCTCTAAGATTCCAAATCATGAAGATAATGGGAAAGATGAACAAGATCAGTCATGGACTGATTTATTTGTCCATCTTCTACAGGATGCTCGCTCTCGTGATCTTCCCAGATCAAAGCCTCATGGGAAAAAAAAATCAGATTGAAGCTGGCAAAAGTGTGCGCCTTTCAGAAAATGACATTAATGAAAATAGTTATCAAGAGGATGTTCATTGCTCCAGCAAGCAGGCATTTGAGTCATCTAAGTGTGGATTCACACGTTCGCCGAAAATCAAGCGCAGAGCCGAAATGCGTCACGTGATGACCGCTTAAGCCAATCACAAGAAATCAGCGCGATCTGCGTACAAAGTTCTGCATTTGTAGAAATAATTTCAGCTTTGGCCGCGCTTCTCCTTGAAAATCGGCGTAGAAGAACCAATCAGCGCATGCGCCAACATTCAACCACGCGCCATCTGTTACGGAAAGTAAACAATGTCGACTCTAAAAAGCGATGAATTAAAAGAAAGATTAATAAATCTTGTGAGGGAGAGAAGATCGCTTTGGGATCCCTCAGAAAGAAATTACAAGGATGCTAGGGTATCCGAGAGGCTGTGGAAGGAAATTTCCATGTACATAGGAGAGCCACGTAAGTGTTTGTTTGTAATCTATAGCTTATTAGGTTAGTTTGTTAAGATTGTTCACATGAAATATTTGTATAGATAAACAGTTATTATAATTAATGAAATTTTTGTGACTCACATTTGTTATTACAATATATCCTATGTTTCTTTTAGCGATAGTTTGTGCCAAAACTTGGAAATATCTAAGAGATTGCTACGTTGCCAAAAAAAGAAAACCCCCACGTGGATCTGCAGGTGTGAAAAGTAAAAATAATAGTTTAATGGAATCAATGAGGTTCATAGAGGATAAAATAAAACCCAGGCAGTAAGTAAAATACCAAATTTTATTTTTAATCACTATGATAATAAGTACAAACACTATTTCCTCTTATTTGAACAGAAATAAACATCATTCAAATATTGGTTGGGTTGTTTAAAATAAAATGAATATGTGGACTTTACATAATTTTGGATGAATATTAATTTTATTTTATATTTCTTTAAAATATTTAAACTAATGGCCATATTTGATCAAAGAATTAGGCATAACATAACATTATTTTTTTACTGTATAACAGGTCTTTGAAATAGGCAATGTAAGTTATAAAATAATAATAGAAACATGTTAATTTCAATGCTAAACTACCACACATGGCCCAAATAACCTTTGCCTTTTTGGTAGGCCTATGATAGAGGGTCTCAGGGGTAAATATGTAAAATAAATAAATATTTAGTTTAAAAAATTCTCACCACATTCAATTCCCCTTGTACAGTAGGTCTGATCGTATGCTGCCATAAAAGTTTTAAGGAACAACTAGTCTAACTGGTAGTTTTAGATTTAACTAGATTTTGAGTAATTTACTTTTACTAGCTTAGGTTTTTAAAACGGATTGTATTAGAATAGTCTGGAAAATCTCTGCTACATTAAAGGATAAAAAAAATTACCCTGTGAAAGTTATTAGCCCAGATGTGGGAAGAGGGCTTCCTGTTCAAGAAAGGCTGCCTACATATTTATCTAAATAATAATAATTATTATTTTTTAATGTACCCAGAAAAAATTCTCCATAGAACACTAGGGCTATAAAAGAAGTTTTTTTTGGTCCTGTTTGAAGACATGTATCACCTGGTGTAAATGGTTACAACCAACATTATATTGAAATAGTTCCTTTAAATATGTTTTAAATATTATGTTCCCAGGACTTTATCGAATGTGGGATTAGCAGTCGACTGTGATAATATATCAGTTCTCACCATGGATAATGGTATGTTTTATTCAAACAAGCCTATTAAAAATTATATTATTTGTATTCTATTAAACAAATCAAGTGCACATTTTGATATCACCTATAAAGTAGCAATACTTTGTTTATCTTGTATCTATCTTAAACAGATATTTTGTTCATTTTGCCTCTCAGCATGAGCACATAATATGACTTATTGGGAACAAATCATAAGAACTGTACCTTTTAGTAGAGTTTTTCTATCTTAAAAACTTGAAGCTCACAAAATTTATACTAGCATTACACTCACAAAAATGTGGGGAATCCAATGATATCAATGAAAAATTATTTAAAAAAAACTTTGTTATAATGAACGATTCAAAACCAAACCCACCTAAATAACGCAGGGAAAAATATCATTGAATCTGTATAGTTGCAGTTATAGTCAATTAATATGCAATAATCTTCTGTATCAGCCACACTACTCTCACTACCGACGAATTTCTTGCAAATGGTTAGCAAAACCTTTCTTGTCAAAAAAAACTCTTTTACATAACTTTTTATATGATGAGGTGCTCACGCTTCATTCCTTGTCATTTCTAACTCAATTTTGCATAACCAGAAAAATCCTACTAAGCTTTTTTAGTTCTAACACGAATGCCAACATGTCTTGTATAAATAATTTAAAGGTAGTCAGATTTAGATAGGTAGACACATTTTTGCCAGCTACAAAAATTTTCAGAACAATCTTTCTATATATTTATAACTCAAACTTTCTGGTTTGCAGCTGTTAATTTTCCTAGTTTATATCAATGCCACAACAAATATTTTAGTGTCCTGTTTTTGAATTCTGATCACCCTTTGGTCTAGTTGTTAGAGCTCCTAGTTACATATCCAGAGGTCCTGGATTCACGCCTTGGTGCTCCAAAATGTATCTCTGGCAAACTCAGCCCCGTAAAGACAAATGAGGAGCTATTTGAATAAAGAAGTAGCAGCATCAGTCTAGAAAACTGAAATTAATTTCCAGAGGGTTTATTGTGCTGACCACATGGCAAATTAAATCTTTTATGAATTTTTTCCAATGGAGTTTAGTTAAAAATAATGTGTGTAGTTCTGATCTCATTATAACAGCTATACAGTTTCAATCCATTGAGATTTTTTCTAAGCTAAAAAAAATAAATACAAATTTTCTTGTTTTACATAACAATTGAGCTTGCAGAGCGATGAAAATGCTGGCACTTTTGACACCAGTACACAGGGGTCCACAAAATCCAACACAGGTGAGGGAGCAACTTTTTGGAGCGGTTTCAGTTCCAGTTCATTGCCAAAAGTAAATCATTAAATTGGGGTGTAGTATTTAAGATAAATAAGCGTTAGGGGGTGGGGGGAAGCAGGGGTGTCGGCCAACCTCCGACTATCCCCGTTATATCTATAGTATCTCAAAGAATAATTAAGTGGATTGAAAATGTGCAAATGTTCATATAACCCCAAAGCAATCCTTAAGAAAGCATAAAGGTTGTTTAAAAAAAATAACATTTTGGTAGATTTTTCTTTAAGGCTGTATTTGCTTTGCATTCTATAACTAATAATTAAGTTTTTAAAAAGGCCTACTATATAAAATGTGAATTTTCTTTTTAATTAGATTTGCTGCGAGCTTATCCTCCCTGTGAAGAACTGGGCCTACCTTTCCCTATGGACCGATGGGACTCGTCTCAAAATAATAGAGAAAAAGGTAAAACCAACTATTTTCTTTATTATCATATTGTTCATGCACATTAACAAGAATTATTACTAGCACCTGAAAAAACACTTTTGATTCTCTTACCCACCACCCCCTCTCTCAACCTTGCAGAACCCAAAGCTGATGGGCCAATGTCTAAAATTCCTTTGCCACCCATAATAGAACCTATAAATCTGTGGTTGCAGGATTAGACCTATATATATTTGTTTCGAGACCATCGTCACTACTCCTTGATAAATCACAAGCGTTCAAAATATAGTTTTATTTTACTTTGTTTGGATACCAGTTTCGACCATTCGCATGTACAAACACTAGAGGGGTAGTTAGAATTTAGAGGAAATGTACACATATTTTTGTGAAGGTAGAGGAGGTGAATGTTTAGGAAAAATCATACCAAGTACACCGGCCAGTATACAAATCTCAACCTCCTCATAACTGACAAACAAAACAAATGTGATATTAAGTCCACATGCCTATTGATGTTTTGTTTGAAATAAATTTATTATATAATGACTATACAAATGTAACTAAGATGTCACAAAACAGAATCAATGTGAATGGCAGGTATTTTGAGGTTATGCTAGCTGAGCTTCTCGCCCAATCATACAGC
Source organism: Timema cristinae (assembly GCA_039000515.1). Lineage (NCBI taxonomy): Eukaryota > Metazoa > Arthropoda > Insecta > Phasmatodea > Timematidae > Timema > Timema cristinae. The sequence goes on from JBCFYV010002255.1 coordinate 33,999,756, forward strand.
TCCAGAGAACTGAGTCAGGCTACTATTTATAAAACTCTTTGAATGTAGCTTTTTATATATAATTTAAACCACTTACATTTATCTTTTAATCATGCACAAGTCGAATAGCATTGTAATCACTTAAAAAATAGATGTTAAGCTATAGCCTCAATGACCCCACCTTAAATCGCCATAAATATTTTTTTTCTGAATATGTGTTGTTTTACCACACATTAAACCAATGTTTGTTATGTTTTAATTCTAGACATTCCTTCTACATCTATCCAGATGGAACCTGGGCCTCGAGCTTATCCGGCAGATTTAGAAATTCCGAAAAGAGGTAAACAAAAAGCTCATTTTTCTCTGAGGGTTGGGAGATCTTAAAAAAGATCATAGAAACAATATTTGACTCCTTTTCTCTTTGCAAGAAACACACTTTTTAATTTAAAATCTTAACACGGTCAGTGGTACAACAAAATTACATCTTGTAGGTGAATATTAAAATAATGAATTGATAATATTGGAACTTAATAAAAATAGATAACAAAATGAAACAAACTAATAAGTAAAAATTTTATGAAAAATGCCTGGCATGGTTTCCTTTATACGTTTAATTGTCTTTATTTTTATCAATTCCCAATATTATAAAATTGTTAAACAAAATAATGAAGTTAGTATTTGGCTTGTAGTAGGGGTGTATGAAGTCCACTTTTTCAATTTGAACTCAAATCATAGCTTGAATATTTTCTTTTAGTTGTCTTATGCTTCAAGAAATATATATTATTTTGTGCACTAAAGCTACTTGGAAAATGTTTTATTGCATAATTGTTTGTAATATTTAATGTTAATCTTACTATTCAAGTTAGTATCACAACATGCATTTGATTACTACAGATTATCTGTATATTATGTTAATTTGTAATGTAAAAAACAGATCAGAATGTTGGCGGAACGAAGTTGAAGCTGATGTTTGTTTTGAAGCTTCACACACCCCTAGCTTGTAGTATATAAAATAAATAGTAAAATTGTAAATGAACACCATAATTTACTTAATTTTTATATGCCATTCATATGTGGACCCCATTATGGGGAAAGTCCAATTTCCAAGAGATGTATGCCTCCCCCATTCCCAGCCCCATCTCGAACTCTTGATTTTTACACCTGTAGCAGAAGGGAGTAATTTATAATAGATTGAACCCCAAGTATATTAGTTTCAACTGTTTAGAAAGGAAAAAAAAAAAAACATTTGAAAATAAACCTTTATTCATATTTGTAGACTTTAGAAATGATCAAGTAAATATTTATAGGTAACATTTGAAGATTTTTCAACAACAAAAAATGGCAATGAAGCCATTATATTAATCAAATAGTGTATCATGTTATACGTGTGAACTGGGTAAAACATTATGTGCAATAAATGTGACCATGATATAGTACAACTTAAATTATTAAACTAAACATAATTTACAATATAAATAGAGTACAATATGTATAATAACTAAAACAAATTAACCATTATGTACAAAAGTATGATTTTATGTTTGTAGTTGCAACTAAAAGGAAACCACCTGCACCAAATATGGAGTTCCATTCAAAGATCCTAAAAGAACTGGAAAAGGAACCAGATCCTGATATGCAGTGGCTGTCGAGCCTACTTCCTCTTCTTAAGGAAATAAAAAAAAAACTACAAAAGAGAGGGCAAAAATTCAACTTCATAGCCAACTGGTCTCAATTTTAGAGGAACAAGGTAAAATACAAATATATACAAATAAAAATATATTATCAATCAGTGTATTTCTGTGTTATGTGCACCCCTTAGAAGATAAAAGATTTTAAATAAGATTATTCAAACTTCGGTTCTGTTTATTGATTCTTGATTAAGTTATTTCATATTATTTGAATTTACTTTGAATTGAAAAAGTGAACATGGCACGCCCCCGGTATTAATTTTAATTATATAATGGACCCAACTCTTATACATACTCCAGTAAACACAAATTTGTTAGCAATCCATGCATTTTCTAGCTAATAGATTTAATAGGCATTAATAGAAGTGTCCCTGATAAATTTCTAGACATGTCTCTTTGTTTAAAAAATGACTTAAACCTTTTGCCATTGCCATTCGACTTGCCCAACACCACTGAAGAACTCTGTGAATGCCTCTCTTATATTATATGCTTCTTGGCTGTGATTATTACACCCCACTTGACCAACAGGTTGCATAGCCGCTGTTGGTTCTTTACGCCAAGCGCCATCTTGTGCATCACCATCACTGTCAGCATAATATTTAGGCATGTATTTAGTTGCTGAAATTTCTGTCATTAAATTGTGGAGGCACACACATGCCTTTATAATGCTCTCCACAGTTCCAACAGAAGCCACAATTGGTTTTCTGAAAATTCTCCACCTACAATATAATCAATTTTTTGTAATTTTATACAGCTAACACATATTCAAACAAATTTTATTTTTATTTTTCAGAGAATATGCAAGAAGAGAATATTCAAGAATGAAAGACTGTTGATGAAAGAGTTGTGTACATTTGTATATTTGTAAATAAAACTTTTAAAAAATGTTTAAAACTGAATAACCTGTAATTGTTTATTTCCCTAAATTACATTTTTGAACTTTGTAAAAGTGCTAGAAAAATTTCTAATAATTTAGGTCTACTTTTGAAGTATTTTCAACTATATTATGAATTTGCACATTTTGCTCTAATACAATGATTTCCAACAAGGGTTCTGCGTTGGATTGAAAAACCTTGAGAGATAAAAGTACAACTTCCCACCTTTTTTTTAAGTGAGTAAAATAATCAAAATTATGGATTTAACAATACCTCTTAATAAAACAATGAAGTGTTTTGATAGTTTAGCTAGGTTAGATATTTAAATTTGCATGGTGGTTACTATTTAAGCTGAGGGGCATTTTCCAGCGCTCCCTCATAATACTATCAAAAAAGAAAGTTTCAAATTAAATTAGGAGACAATTAGAATCATTGTTATTCTATTTAATCTTGTAAGCCTATTATTATTGTAAATGTAATATATTAAGATAAATTTAACTTGTTTTTCACTAATAACAAGGAGTCAAGTTTATTGAGAGAATGAATGATATGTTAGACTAGCTGTTTTCATAGTGTTATGATAAATAAATCTTGACTCTTCAATATTTAAATAAAGTATTTTTGAAGTGGTTTTGCAAAATATCACTTTGACACTCTTTCTTCACCCACAACCCTCAGAATTATTTTGAAGAATTTTATATTTGTGGCCCACTACTAAATTTGAATTAGAAATTTTAGTTCATTTGTTGAAATGAATTAAGTTTTAATTAACAGTCGGTTTTAAAGTGTAAACAAAAAACTGTCATGAATATTTAAAATACCTGTATATTGAAACAACTTTTTTAATATAATAAATATTATAAAATTTAGGATTATAAAAAAAGTTAAGCTAAAATATTTCTTACATTGCTGCGAGAATGCCAAAAGTATTTTCGATTACTCTTCTTCCTCTGCTTTGTCTATAATTGTATATAGTCTTTCTGTTATCCAAAAATTTTCCCGGGAAGGGTCTAAGGATATTTGATTTTAATGGGAAGGCTTCATCTGCCAGGAACACATGGGGCACAGACACATTTGTGCATGGCAGCTTTTTCGGTGGGGGGACTAATAAATTATTTTGCAGGATGTTTTTCCCCATATTCGAAACTGCAAAAATTCCACCATCACTTTGTCTGCCATATGCACCTATATCGACCATGGTAAAACGATATCATGCATCACAGCTTGCAAGAAGCACAATGCTTTGTGTATGCATTATGAGGACACTGAAACAAGTAGTTTATATTTTATATTTGACAAACAAGCTATTATAAAACTATTGCTATTTAGTGTATTCATCAAATTTAAGTTTAAAAATAAGACTTGTATTTCAAGTCGATTAAACAAAAGTATATATTTAAGGGAGAGGTTCCATAAATATCCACACTTACTTGAATAATAACATGCTTTTCATCGATAGCACCGACACAATTGGGAACCTGCCACATTCTATTAAAGTCCCTTTCAATCTCTTCCCAGCGTTGTTTGGAAGGCATTTTAAGCACATCATTCACTAGTGTGATCCATAATGATTCACATGTTTATCTAATTATTGCACTTGAAGTGCTTTTTCCGATTCTATGTTGGAATGACATTGAACACATCGAATCCCCTGATGCTAAATACCTAAAATCACCAAATATTACATATGACCTCCAAACATTTATTGGCTGTAGTAGGTAGTAAATACATTTAAGGAACTAAAGTATTTGAATGAAAGCAAGATGGTTGAAATGATATAACTTTGGTGGGCACATAACTATCATGTTTAATATGTTATGCAGTTTATTTAAATTCTATATAAGATTTTCAAATCTATGATATGGACACAATTTGCATTACATTAGAAACCAAAGTATAAACTTTAGTAATTTTGTGAAAATAGTTATAAAAGTAATAAATATGTTCCTTATGCCTTATATTTAAAATTATTCACTAATATAGCTTTAAAAGAGGCCTACTACATATATAAAATATTATAATAAAGTACAATCTCACCTTAAGGTAAGACCAAGCCTCAGACCCGTGGGAAGTGCCTCTCGCCCCACAGACCTTTTATGAATTAGTGGGCTTACCAGTGACAGTAAATTGTCAAATATTTCGGGTGTCACACGCAAAATATTTAAAAAAACATTCGGGGTCACTCAACGAGTGACTTGCAAGAGTGAATAAAAATCACCCTGTTTCTGAAATGGTATAAATAAAAACAAATTAAAGATTTTAGTAAGGTTTCACTAGCCTAAATAGTTTTTTTAACTTTAAAATGTCCAATATAATTAAGGGACCAGTTAAACTGTTATTCATTTTATTTTGAGGTAAATTTAGGGTAAATAATGTTTATACTGTCTTTTGAGAAACCAGGCTGTATTTTTTTACAAAAAAACCTTACAGTGTTATTAATAACATAAGACACAAAAAGTCACCTTTGAAATATTTAGAATAGTTTATTAAATCATTAATTAAAATGTTTCTTTCAAAATACACACCATGCTTGGAAATAAATAGGCTCTAAATGTATTAATTCGGCCAAAAGTTTGTTTTATTTTAATTTTAATTTTAATTATACTTTGAAGTTTAGATTAAGCTGGGTTGATACATCTTTTATTTATTATAAACCCAAAGGCCTATCTCTTTTTTTTTATTATGAACACATAACATATCATTTTTATTTATGGTAATTATTATAATTAATAATGGTTCAGTATATTATGTATGTGTGCAAGTTTGATTAATCTTAATTCACTAATAGATTTATAATATAGTGTTGGGTAATGGGAATAAATAAATAATATGCCATTTACAAAATTTGAGTTTGACTTAGTTTATAGATGGCTGACTTCTTTTTTTTTCTAATATTAATTTTAAGTGTTTAGTCAAAATAATTATTTTTTACTCTTTTTTAAAAAAAAGTGTAGGCCTAAATGTTATTGACCCAAAAATTTATCTTAAACTAGCCATGGTTGGTTCATTTAACTTGAAAGACCTACCACCTACTCAGATTATACCAAATTATTAGGGCCTATAGTTGTAGGCTAATATTCGCCTATTAGGACAAACTTCCTATCATTTTCGTTTGGGCAAATTATAATGTATCTCCCAATTCTATCAACAATTTTATTTGAAAAGGCAAATTACTCAGAAGTTGCATCTTTGTTAATACTTTTATTTAATCTAATTTAGTTTTACCCAAAATATAGTTAGTGTGGGTTTTAAGTTTTATTAAAGTTTTAAAATAGGTATTAGTGTATTGCAAAAATTTAATATTTGTTTTGTTGTAGAAAATATTATTAACACGCCAGAGACCAGTCTGATTTTTATTTTTGAAAACAAATTTCGTTTGTTGGATTTGACAAATGAGCTCAATATTTAAGAATTATTACAATTAGAACGTACCTTTCTTTCCGAAATATGAGGTCGTTCATACCAGCGTCTATAGGTGTTCACACATTGTTCTTCTTCAATGTATAAAGCTGCAAGCAGTGCTATTTTCCTTTTTCTTTCCATAATCAGTTTGACAGGTTATCAACACAAACAAAAATGGAGGCAATCAGCTGGTTTTAAAATCGTCATCTCAATGCATCATGGGTAAACAGACATTCTCAACTTTCCGCTAGTGCATGAACTGCAGCGCTACTAGGCAGAGCGGATACTCGGCTCTGCTATATATTTTCGGCGAGCGTGTGAATCAACAGTAACAGCTCAGACTCAGGAGAAACAGTTGTTAAAGAGATACTTGAACCTTCTATTTCAAGCAATTTAGATGAACCTGATGAGCTGCCAAATTTTTCAGTTAACATTGATGATTTCCTTTTAGTAAAATTTGACACTAATAAACGTGATCGATTTTTCATCGGAAAGATTGTAGGCAATGATGGCAGAAAACTTCAAATGTGCTTTATGCGGAAGAAAACCTCTAAGAAAGAGACATATTTTATTTTTCCTGAAATAGAGGATTAGTGTTCTATAGAAAAAACTCAAATTGTTCGTAAACTAAAAAAAACAGTGGATTTAAGACGAGGACGGTTTATGTTCAAGTTTGTCAATGTTGAATATGTAGAATAGTTATATGTGTGTTTATCTGTATATATAGTCTATTTAAACTTGTATGTAACTTTATTTTAAGTTGAAATATAAATGTTGTGTGTGAAATATATATATATATTTACCAATTAATAGTGACCGAAGTCACCTCACTCATATCTAACTTAGGTTTTTAAAAGTAAACATATAGGTGTCCGGAGTCACCCCACAACAAGGGGTTTCTCCGGACATTATAATTTATTTATTTTTTAATATATTTTAGCTTACAGACATGATATTTAGCATTTATATATTTGCTAAGGGTCAGATCTTGCTTAGATAATTTTTTCAAACTGTTTGAACTAAAGCTAATCTAAATGAAACTAAAAATGTACTAAAAAGTGTCCAGAGTCACCCCATTCTACGGTATTCTGTAATGTTTATAAAAATAAGTCCTAAAATCCGTGTTTAGATTTGAAAGTAATAAGACAATAAGTAAAAAGATTATATTTTTTTATATTAATATAGAGATAGTGCTGCTCTCTAGTTACCCCGGAATGAGTTAAGGATATGTGCTGCTCTCTAGTAAACATGGAATGAGTTAAGGCGAGTTTCTTCTGCTGCCATCTATCAGACTAGTGGTACCGCAATTAAATGGATACAATTCAGAATTCTGTGGGTATAAAGCAAATACTTCTTGTGGATACAATTCAGACTTTTTATTTGTGGTGCTCGTCTAAGAAAATGTCTGAATTGCTACCATTCAGAATAGATACAAATCAGACTTTTTATTTGTGGTGCTTGTTTAAGAAATGTCTGAATGGGTACCATTCAGAATGGATACAATTCAATCGTCTCGCGGAATCAATATAGATGTCTCGATAAGAGACTAATGGCACTGGTCGCGTTGGCGTCTAAGGCTGCACCTACATTGGATACAGAATGCCTCCGTTCCGGTCAGACACGGTTTCCTGATCAGATTTACCCCGGCAGGTGTGCCTACATTGGCAACAGATCTTTTCCGACAGTTTGCTGGAACTATTGTCAGTGATTCAACATAATTTGAAGTGAAACGATAATTTTACGTAATGAGTGACTCGGAAGAAGATTTGGAACTTTTCCTCCTACTGGACTCAAATTACTGCCTTTTTGAGGAGAACACAAGAACGTGGACTCATGATTTTAATGATGATAGAAGTGACAGTGAGTTTTTCAAAACTAGTTGGCCAATGAGAGATTATCCAGATAAATACAAAGATTACCATAGGATGCAGATTGAAACTTTTGACTACATTCTAGAAGCCATTAAGGAAGATCTTGCAACACACTCTAACTTCAGAGATTGTGTTAACCCTGAAGAAAAGATCCTGAATACGATGAAGTTACTCCTCCATTAGAGTTTGTGCCTCTGAAACTCTTTCTTTCCAACTCTAGAGTGACACTTTCCAGCATTGACATTCTCAATCTCATTTTTTGTATGCTATCTAGTTTCTTGATTGATGGCAACAAACTCATTAAAAATAAATAGTCTTCATCATCCTCTTTTCTCGTCTTCCCCGAGAAACGTTCTTCCAGCAGTTTTACTTTTTGTCTTTCCAAATCAAGAGCTTGGTATCTAATAATATCGGCTTTTCTCTTTAGTGGCTTTGAAACTTTATTTCGTGTCTCAGTGGATTTTACATGTAAATTAACTGTTTCCTTGGATGCACTTTCTCGTGTGTTTGTCACCGAAGGAACACTGATACAACCAGAAGGTGGGGAATCAATGAATTGGTCGTCCAGTATAACAGGTTCTTCCACCTCTTCCTCATTTATAGGACTACTACTGACAGCCTTGGTTGAATATAGTAGATTCCCTGAACCTTCTCGAGGAATCAAGATATCCCTCAAGAAGTCCATGGACGCATAAAATGGCCACTTCTCATCACTGTTGTCCGCTTATTGGCCGCTTCTAGTTTTGTTACGTGCTTTGAGTTTCTTTCTGTACGAATCCCTCAGATTTTCCCATGTCTTCTTGGCTATATTTCCTGAAACACAGAAACGTTTCTAATGCATTTGGTATTTTAAACAACAATTAATAATGTAGAACATCAAGTAAAAAATCATTATTGTTTCAGGTATTTTTCAACTGGAATGTCATTTCGTGCTCTAAGCCAAGTTTTTCGAATGAATGATTATACTGTTGGCAAAATTGTTGGTTCGGTTGCTGATGCAATATGGAAACATCTTTCATCACAGCACATGGCAGTTCCTTCTAAAGAAGAATTTATAAATATAGCAGCAGGATTTAAGAAGCGATGGAATTTTCCAAACGTTGTTGGATGTATTGACGGAAAACATGTCCGGATCAAGTGCCCTAAAGATAGTGGAACCATGTATCGCTGTTACAAGCAGTTTTTTTCCATAGTGTTGCAAGGTGTCGCAGACTCTCAGTGTCGTTTTATTTTTATAGATGTAGGTGGTTATGGGAAGCAGAGCGATGGTGGAACGTTTACTGCTTCTACTATGTACACATTTTTAGAAAACTTTCAAGATACGTTACCAAAGCCATCATCATTTGAAGGAAGTGCATCGGAGATGCCATTTGTTGTTCTTGGTGACGATGCTTACCCTCTTAAGGTATACCTCATGAAACCTTTTTCAAGAAGGGGACTATCACACGAAGAAAGAGTGTTCAATTACCGTCTGTCAAGGGCAAGAAGATGCGTAGAATGCGCTTTCGGTACTATGACTGCAAAATTGCGTTTACTTGGTAAGGCTATTGAAACAGAAGTGGAGAAAGCAGAACGTATTGTGAAGTGTATTTGCTTGTTACATAACTTGATTATTGATTTGAAAGGTACTTTTAACCCTTCAATTTTGCAAGAAGCTTTGGAAAGTTACAGGAAACAACAAGCCGAATCTTCTGGCTCTGCTAGAAAGTTCAATAGATGTACAAAGGAGGCTCAAAACATTCGAAATGCCTTTAAAGCTTATTTTAATGGACCTGGTGCTGTCACATGGCAGAACAAGAATGCTCATACATGAAATAAGACAAAGAGTTATTGTAGGTAGGCCTATTGATTTTAAAATGTGAAGATGTTTTGGTTTAATTTTGACAAGTATCAGTTCAAAGATAAAAAAAATCTTTATGTGCCTAAATTATTTCATCTTATCTTTATAAATAAAATTTTGGACCCCCACGGAATCATTTATTTAATAAGTTATTTAAATTTATCCCAGACAGCACAGTAAGTTTGCTACAAGCTTATCTAAGATTGCTACAACAATCTAACAAGCTTGACGTTAGCTTGACTTATAAAGCCTTTAATCTTGCGTGTTCAATTAAGAAACAAAGTTTACATTTGTCATTCTTGTGGTGAACTTACTTTGTCATATTTACCCCAATCTTGTATTAACTACGTTGCACCAAGTTTACACACCCTGGTAGAAAGACAATGTTTTAAAATGTTGAGAAATGTATTTATTTTATATTGGTAAAATATTGCTCAATTTTTTTTAAAACGCTTTTAAGACTATTCTGAAAATATATTTTAAATATTGAAAAATATTTGATATATATTAATTAAAAAATTTTAAAACTGAACAGTAAATATAAAATATTCTTGAAACAGTTTTGAAATATTGCAGAAGGTTTTTATAAATAATTATGAAAATTTTGTCAAAACTTTAGTAATATAGTTATGAATTCATATTGGAGCATAGTTTTTAAAATATGAAGTTTTTTCTAACAATGTTGTAATATGATATTATGTGCTATCTGGGATACGAATATAGCGATAAATAACGATAAATTAATTAGTAACTAAACCCGTTTACAAAAGGCTATGATTAGTTCAATGTGATGTATTTTTACATCAATAAATTTCTAAAGTATTTTCTGTAAATAAACCAAACACAACTTACCTTTCACGTGTAATTTACTTCCAATGTCTTCCCACAATCCTGGCTTTAGATCTCGATTGTGGTAAGCCTTTACACGTTGATCCCACAGACGTGGCTAATCGCGAACAAGTTCAATAAGAAAATCTCGATCGATTTTACTGTCGAACGCCATTATTCACTCAGCGAGACAACGGAACAGACTGCCGGGTTGAAACAAACAAGTTTGATCTGATCAGGCTCCAGTCAGGCATCGAGCGTCATCGGGAGTTATCGGAACGGGCCGACGTGCCTAATGTAGGTGGATCCTATGGAACACTGCAGTTTGTTTTATAAAAAGCCTGATCAGATAACCTTGACTGATCGGGCCGGATCAATTCTTTGTCCAATGTAGGTGCAGCCTTAGCCAGATTAACTGCGCAATGGCAATTGGGACAGTTGATGTTCTGACTGACAATCTCCTTTATGATAGTTTGAAATACCGTAGCCTGACTAGATAAGTATTCCTTGCGCGCCTGGGCATATGAGATCTTCTTTTCGGGTTGTATCTCCAGGACTTTTTTCTTACCTTCCATTTAGGACAGGCCCGAGACCAGGCGGAATGCGGACGCAGTACTTAGGACAGTCACATGGTGTTTCGTTAGCCTCCTGTCCGCAATCCGCACAGGTTGTCTTGCCACGGCATCGCAGATTCGTATGCCCAAATTTCTGGCACTGAAAACAGCGCCGAGGGTTAGGGACATACGGCCGGACCTTGAGCACGTGGAAACCCGCTCGGACCTCCTTTGGAAGGGTAGGTGTCACAAAGGTTAGGATATACGTGTCAGTTTTTTCTCTTGTCCGTTCTTTATGGTGATAATACGATACACTTAGGTGACATACTGAGGGGAAAGCTCCTCACAGATATCCTCAATGCTCACGCAGTCGAGGTCATATAGCAAGTGACCACTCCCTTGCAAACATTGAGGAACCTGTGAGGTTCCAACTTCACCGGTATATGAGACGTATTGCTCAACGGTATTTCCGAGATTGCCATTATTCTTGAGGACTGAATGTCGTTAATTGTTTGTATCATGATCGTGCCATCACGCAGTTTTCTGATTGATACATTAGATTGGGCTGCACCATTTATCACTCTTTCGAGGACAAATGGATTTATTCGCTTTAAACTTTTGTTTTCCTCTACTCGAGACATAATCAGGAAGCGGGGCTGGGGCCTCACCACCCCTGGGTTTCTTCTAATTGAGGGCTGGGACGGCCTTACCCATCTCCACCTCTTATCAGCATTACGGCCCTGTGAGGGCCGGGCAGTGGGATGCCAGCAGAATTTGGCAGTACGGTGCCAGCGTTGACAATGTCGTCGGCCATGTCGTATTGGGGGACAACCTACACAGTACTCGGATCGTAGACCCAGGATGATCCAAGTTGGTACTTACACACGAGGCCCTGTTAATCATCTCAACGGCGAGCCCCACACTAGGCTGACATGACAACCTTCGCATAGGGCAGCGCCGGGAGAGAGGTCATCGCAGCAAGTGGGTGCAGGAAAGTGCCAATTTTATGTCCGGGCCCTCATGAACGCAACCGATCTTTTCTCCAAGTAGGGTACCCGGTTGTCATCCCTTAGGCCCTTCTACTAAGGTATTACAACCGGCGCACTTTCATTCAGGAGCTCAATTGCATAGGTATTCAGTAATTGTCCGAGAAGAGCCGGGTTAGTAACCAAGGTTGTCAACTGAGAAGCCAAAGGCTTTCGTGCAGGATGAACGGCAGGGGGAAAGGAAGAAAGAGGTAAAAAAATTAATAGGAAGGAAAATAAGGAAGGAGAGGGAGAAGAGAAAAGAAGGAAGGAGAGAAAAAAGGGAAAAAAGGAGGTGAAAGTAAAGATATAGGAAAGGTTTGTCCTACACGAGGTACGTCCTGCACAGAAGCCTCCCCTTTTAGTCGCTTCTTACGACAAGCAGGGGTTACTGCGGGACTATTATAAACCCCATCTCGCAGGGAGTATATATATAACTTCACTTTATATTTTATTAAACTAATTTTATTACTTTTACAGTTTATTATTATTGTTTATAGGCGCGTAGACACATAGAGGTAATTAGCACCTTGTGCAGTGGCGTGCCATCAATGGACTAGTAGGACTAGGCTAGTCCCCAGACATTTTTAGTTTATTTATTTTGAGTTAAATTTTAACGGGAAATAAAAGCATAAAATAAAATCTATCAGAGTCTCAATTTGCGTCACAATACTCAACGATATTATAGCCTAGCTATATGTGCGCTGCCCCCACACCCCCTTCCCTCTCTTCAATGATAATACACTAACATCAGAAGCGCTGTCACAATACTCAATGATATTCCCGCTGCTTGCGCGGACCCCTTCCCCTCTCCCAACTAACATCGGAAGCGCTAGAGTCTTATCGGCTTTTACCGGGAGAGGACTAGTTGAAGCCAGCCTAGTCCGTCTCTATAATAAGATATATGCTAACACTTGGTGTTCTGTCACAGGTAAATATAATTTTGGTTTGCTTCTTAAAAGTAGTAGTGTTGTGGTTGCTAAGCTTATGTAATTTTTCCCATTAATGAAAGAGATCTTGTGAGGTGTTAAAGTGTTGGATTGTCAATTTAGTTTGACAGTGTTTGAAAGTGTGAACTATGAAAGGGGACCTGGATTTGAAAACTGTTCCCTCACAACAAAGCTTGGGGAAGGGACCTGAGACAAGTAGCAGGGTTAGTGAAGGTAGTTCAGTGGGATGTAGCAGTGCCGATCACCTTTCTAAATGGTGTGTTCTCGACCGATTATTCGCAGTTTCGTTTGGAGCCCTCACTTTTGAAGAAAAGCAGCAAGTAATAATGAAAGTTAGGCCAACTCTAGACATTTCTGTTATAACAAAAATGAAAGAATATACACGTCATTTCAAAACAGAATATTATACTTCTTCAAAATGGTTAACTGCATGCAAATCAAGAAACAGGCTGTATTGTTGGCCTTGTGTGTTGTTCGAAACAAATCAGGGAGTGTGGAATAATAACAGATTTTGTGATATCAGCAATTTTCACAAAGCCAAGATGCGCCATGAAAAGTCTCACTCACACCTATCCGCAATAACAAAATTAAAAACTTTCGAGAAAACCAGAATAGATTTTCAACCGAGTGAGCAAAAAAAGCTTAGACGTTTTAAAACATAATGCAGAGATTGATTCAAACTGGGAACTAATGAAACAATTAATTGATTTGTGCTGTTTTTTGGCTAAGCAAGAGCTGACATTCAGAGGTCACGATGAACGGGAAGATTCCCTTAATCGGGAAAACTACATTAAACTAATGCAGTTACTTTCTAAATACGATAGTAAATTAGATTTTCATCTCCAGAGTAGGGGAGCGTTTAAAGGAACCTCCAACAAAATTCAAAACAACATCAATTAATGTGCTAGTGATTAATTTTGGATAAGATAAGTCAGAAATAAATGATGCATTTTTTCTAGCAATAATGTTGGATGAAACTACAGACATTGCAAAGCTCTCTCAACTTTTGACAGTCCTTCGATATGTGAAAGATGGTCAAATATATGAAAGATTGATTGTTTTTTTTTAGATGTCAGCAGTGATCACACCGCAATAATTTTAAGTGAGCATCGAATCCTTTCGAGTTTCAATTGCGAGCAAAAACTTGTAGCACAAGCGTATAATGTAGCCGCTAATTTTATGGACATTTAAATGGTGTACAAACGCTTGTGAAAAAGAGGTGCCCAGGTGCACTCTTCATCCACTGTTATACTCACAAACTCAATCTAGTTCTTTATCAGTTTGTGAATCATATAACAGAATGCAAGATATTTTTAAGACATTGAATGGCATTCCAAATTTCTTTTCACATTCATAGAAACGCATTAACGCTCTTTTATTATTATTATTATTATTATTAGCACCGCGTCTTACTACCCGTTCGGGTTATACGCACTTACGCTAATGTGTAATGGTAGGGTGATAGTGAGATGAAAATGAAGGACCTACAGTTTAACGTGGAATCCGAACCACGGTGGAGGCCTGGCATTCCTCACATTCACAAGATGTCTTGTCAGAGGTGAAGGAAGGGTTTGGATATCAGATAAATCTTTGCCGGGACCGAGGATCGAACCCCGGCCGCCAGCACAGAAGTCTGACACCTTACCCCTAGACCACCAGGTCACCATTAACGCTCTTAATCAATCTGAGGTAAAGAAGCGGTTTCCAACAGTTGTCAGTACAAGGTGGAATTATAATTCCAGAATTTTGATCACGGTTAATGAAAATAAAACAGAACTCATACAGTTTTTTGAGGATATTGCTGAAAATCCAGATAGTTGGGATACTGATGCTTTCGTGACTGCTAAAGGGTATGTGCGTCATCATTGAGAAATTTCGATTTCGCCTTTCTACTGAAGGTTTTCAGCAACATTTTTTCTCTCACCGACACATTATTAAAAATTCTTCAAACCAAAACTTTCGATGTGAAATACTGTATCGATAAAGTAAAAGAGACTATTTCTCACCTCAAAGATGCTAGAAACGACTTTGAAGAGACGTATAGAAAATTAGAACATGATGACAACGTGGAAGCTCCTAAGAAGAGATGTAGAGAAGATGGCTCATTGAATCCAAGAAATAAATATGTGCGTCTTTATAATGAAATTATTGACACCATGGTTGGGCAAATGGAGCTGGGGTTTCAAGATCTTAATGAGCTGCAATTTATTGAGCTGCTAGATTTAAAAAAAATCAAAGATTTAAATCTCGATTTCCTGAAAGTTTATTTTTGTCACTTAAGTCAAGCTATGGTAGTCTTTTCAATTTTGGCAATTTTCGGAGTGAAATAGTGTCAGTTTACAGACTATCAGACTTTTCAGATAAGACTGTGACTGAAATTATGAAGTCCCTGTAAGAAACAGACTTAGCAAAAGAAGCGTTCCATGAAACATATAAATTGTGTTGTTTGATATCAACAATACCAGTAAGCACATCCACTGTTGAGCGGTGCGCTCTTGTTTGAAACGTATTAAGACGAGCCCCCCTGCGGGACGGGGTTTAGAATAGTCCCGCAGTAACCCCTGCTTGTCGTAAGAAGCGACTAAAAGGGGAGGCTTCTGTGCAGGACGTACCTCGTGTGGGACAAACCTATCCTATATCTTTCCTTTCACATCATTTTCTTCTTCCTTCACTTTCCCCCTTTTTTCACTCTTCCCCCTTCGCTTTATCTATCCTTACCTTTTTCTTCCTTTCCCCCACCGTTCATCCTGCACAGAGGCCTTTGGCCTTTTCGTTGACGACCTTGGCAACTAACCCGGCTCTTCTTTGTTTATTATTGGATACCACTGCCTTGAGCTCCTAAATGAAAGTGCGCCGGTTGCAATACCTTAGTAGAAGGGCCTTAGGGATGACAATAACCGGGTACCCTACTTTGGGAAAAGATCGGTTGCGTTCATGAGGGCCCGGACGTAAAATTGGCACTTTCCTACACCCACTTGCTGCGACGACCTCTGTCTCGGCGATGCTCTATGCGAAGGTTGTCATGTCTAGCGTCGTATAGAGCCTCTCGTCGGGACAGTTAACAGGGCCATATGTGGTAGTACCAACTTGGATCACCCTGGGTCTACGATCCGAGTATTGTGTAGGTTGTCCCCAATCATGGCATGGCCAACAACATTGTCGCCGCTGGCAACGTACTGCCAAACACTGCTGGCAACTGTCTGCCCGGCCCCTCGCAGGGTCGTAATATAGATAAGAGGCGGAAACGGGTAAGGCCGTCCAGCCCTTTAATTGAAAAAATCCAGGAAGTGGTGAGGCCCCAGCCCCGCTTCCTGGTAATGTCTCGAATAGAAGAAAATGAGAACCTCAGGCGTGTCAGCCCATTTGTCCTCGAAAGAGTGATTAGTGGAGCGGCCGAGCCTGGGGTTTCAATTAGAAAACTGCGCGATGGCACAATAATGATCCAGACCAAAAATGACCTTCAGACAGCGAAAATAATGGCAATAACTACCATACCGTTGAGCCCCTCGAATCATTTAAAGGTGAAGGTGGAACCGCACAGGTTCCTCAATGTTTGCAAGGGAGTGGTCACTTGCTATGACCTCGACTGCGTAAGCATTGAGGACATCTGTGAGGAGCTTTCCCCTCAACATGTCACCGAAGTATATAGGATTACCATCAAAAGGAACGATGTAGTGAAGAATACTGACAGTTATATCCTAACATTTGCCACTCCTTCCTTACCAAAGGAGGTCCGAGCTGGTTTCCACGTGCTTAGGGTCCGGCCGTATGTCCCCAACCCTCGGCGCTGTTTTCAGTGCCAGGAATTCGGGCATACGAAGCTGCGTTGCCGTGGTAAGCCAACCTGTGCGGATTGTGGACAGGAGGCTCACGAACAACCATGCGAGTCTCCTAAATTCTGCATTAATTGCAAGGGTCCTCATTCTGCCTGGTCTCGGTCCTGTCCGAATTGGAAAGTAGAGAAAAAAGTCCTGGAGATCCAAACAGAAAAGAAGATCCCTTATGCCCAGGCACGCAAAGAGTATACTGCACTACAAGCTCCGGTATTTCAAAGTTCCTACAGCCAAATTGTTAGCCAAAATATAAATTGCCCTAACTGCCACTGCGCAGTTAATATTGCAAAGACTTCTACACGACCTGTGCCATTCGTATCTATTCGAGACTCAACAAAAAAACCAGCATCAACCATGGTGATGCGAAATATAGGACAGGTGGCGACACCCTCACAACAGTCGCCTCCACCACCTGTACCCCCGAGGAGACCCCCCGGGGAACAATTCCGAGCCCCCCCCGGGGAACTCCCCCGAGCCCCCCTCGGGGAACACCCCCGAGCCCCCCTCGGGGAACTCCTCCGAGCCCCCCTCGGGTAACTCCTCCGAGCCCCCCTCGGGGAACTCCTCCGAGCCCTCCTCGGGGGACTTCCCCGAGCCCTCCTCGGGGGACTTCCCCGAGCCCTCCTCGGGGGACTTCCCCGAGCCCTCCTCGGGGGACTCCCCCGAGCCCTCCTCGGGGAAATAAATTGCATGCGGCCACTATTGAGTCGCTCACTCTCGCCTCTGGGCTTCCAGAGGCCGGGATGAGTGGCGAAACAGGTGAGGCCGTAAAGGAGAGTCCCACTGGTGCCTTGAAGAAGGACCAGCGAGAGAACGCCGAAAAGAATAATAGTAAAAAAGCGTCGAAGGCCTTAACAAAGCCTTCGCGCAAGGATCCGACTACCCAGTCTCTCCAAAGTAAACCGAAGCCTCTCCTAAAGCGGGAGGTCCAGGAGAGACTGGGAAAGGCAAGAGGACCAAAAAAGGCCCTCAACCAATTTTTAATTTTAAAAGATAGTTTCATGGATTGCGAGGATAACTAAATTTTATACTAATAACTTATGTCGCTACTACAATGGAATTGTAGGGGTTTCTATGCTCGTGTAGAGGAAATTAAACAACAAATTTCTTCCCTGCATCCTTCCATCTTGTGTTTGCAGGAGACCCACTTCCGCCCAAATGACAACCCGATGCTTCGTGGGTACGATGTCTATCGTACCGACAAGCCTTTCTTTGATCGGGCTAGCGGTGGTGTGGCTATATTCGCACGAAGCAATATATATCACAAAAATATTAACATCGTTTCCGATCTCCAAGTTATCGCTGTCCGAGTCTCCCTTGCTTTGGAGATGACAGTATGCTGCATATACCTCCCGCCAGGTGAACGTATTTCGAAGAGGAGCTTAGAGGCCCTCTTTATGCAACTTCCCGCCCCCTATATCATCTTGGGGGACTTTAATGCGCATAACCTGGTGTGGGGATCTAATTTTACAGATGCCCGCGGGAGGATGGTAGAGGATATTCTTGTCTCGGGAAACCTGGTGCTAATGAACACCGGGACCCAGACACACTTCTCCACTTTTAATGGTGTATCCTCTGCCATCGACCTAACTTTATGTAGCCCAGGTATCGCTGCCCTCTTCCTTTGGGATGTCCATACGGACCTATGTGGAAGCGATCACTTCCCTATACTGCTTTCCCCACTCCAAGATTGCCCAAGTACAGCACGAGTTCCCCAATGGGTGATTAAACGTGCCGACTGGGATAGATTCCGCGAGCTCGCCGTTTTCCACGAATCCCCTTCTCCTGACGTCGATGTTAAGACTGAGTATTTTACTTCGACGGTTATCGCGGCGGCGAGGGCCTCCATCCCTAAATCCTCGCCAAATCCGCGCCACCGTCCCGTTCCCTGGTGGAGCGAAGAGTGTCGGTTGGCTATTTCTGACCGTCGAAGGGCCCTACGTCTTTTTCACCGACGTCCTACTTTGGAGAACCTGGAGTCATTCCGGATTCTACGTGCTCGAGCTCGCCGTATACTTCGTGAAAGCAGAAGAGAGTCTTGGAGAAAATTTATTTCAACCCTTACAATATCCACCCCCACAACTAAGGTTTGGAATAATATCAATAAATTACGTAATAGCAACAATTCCAATAACAATATACCTGCCCTCATGTCTAACGGTTCACGTGTCTCCTCCCCTGAGGAGGTCGTTAATGTATTGGGCTCGATGTTCGCCGCTATTTCTAGCACTGCGAGCTACACTAACGAGTTCGCAGTTTATAAGCGGAACATCGAGCGCCATGCTATTGATTTTGGTCGAAGTCGGGGGGAGGATTATAACTCCCCCTTTACCAAAGATGAACTGACCTATGCCCTGTCCCAGGCCGGCAGCACAGCCTCTGGTCCAGACGACATTCATTATGAGATGTTGCGTCAGCTGCCCCCTGCCGGACAGGCACTTCTTTTAGACCTCTATAATAGTGTTTGGGAATCTCAGCAGTTCCCCTCACTATGGAGGCAAGCAACCGTTATACCTATATATAAAAGTGGCAAAGATAAATTAGAGCCAACTAGCTATAGACCGATAGCTTTAACTAGTTGTGTGTGTAAAATATTGGAAAAAATAATTAATAAGCGACTTATATGGTATTTAGAATCCCGCAATCTGCTATCTAATATTCAATGTGGTTTTCGCCGTAACCGATCCACGGTGGATCACCTTGTCCGTCTAGAGACGGCTATTCGTGACGCTTTTCTCCATAAGCAGCATCTTCTGGCTGTCTTCTTCGATCTGGAGAAAGCCTACGATACCACCTGGCGGTACGGCATTTTGAAAACACTTTTCAATTGGGGGTTTCGAGGAAACCTTCCCTCTTTTATATCTAATTTTATGTCGGATAGACACTTTCGGGTAAGGTTAAATAACACCTTATCCGATGATTTTATTCAAGAAAATGGGGTGCCTCAGGGTAGTATTCTGAGCTGTACGTTGTTCGCTATCGCAATAAATAGCATTGTTGACAATGTGCGCATGCCTGTACGGTCGTGCCTCTTTGTGGATGACTTCGCAATTTATTGCAGTTCGTCAAGCCTCCACAGGGCTGAACGGCAGATACAGCTCTCTGTCAACAATCTTGGATCGTGGGCATCGCGTAATGGCTTTCGCTTCTCTGCAGCCAAGACGACGGTTGTCCACTTTCATAGAACACGCGGAATACAGCCAGCCCCCAGTATTTTAATGAATCACTTTGTTTTACCAGTCTCAGAAAGCGTAAGGTTTCTGGGACTTTTATTTGATTTTAAATTAACTTGGATCCCCCACATCAAAGACCTGAAAGCGAGGTATATCAAAGCATTGAATTTGCTCAAAGTCATTAGCGGCCGGTCCTGGGGTGCTGATAGGGAAACCTTGATGCGCCTGTATAGGGCCTTGGTCAGATCTAAACTAGATTACGGCAGTTTTGTGTATGGCTCAGCTAGACCCTCGGCGTTAAAGATGCTAGATAGTGTCCACCATGCTGGCATTCGACTGGCTACTGGCGCCTTTCGTACCAGTCCAGTCGTCAGCATCTGTGCCGATGCCGGTGAGCCTCCTCTTTCTTACCGGCGGTCCTATCTTCTGGCATCTTACGTGTCGAAACTTCATTGCATGGCGCAGCATGTTGCCTATCGTCCTGTGTTTCATCCCCCTAACCGTGTCTTGTATGAAACTAAATGGCGTAGTACAAGGCCGGTTGGGATCAGGATGTTATCGGTTTTCGACACGTGTGGGATAATCTTGCCAAAGGCTATCCCCACATTCCCAGGTCGAGTTTCTCCCTGGAAGATACGCCTACCTCAATGCCATTTTGACCTTGCAAAGTTCTCTAAAGCGACCACCCCACATTTTTTATACGAGAGGACCTTTAATGAGCTCCTCGCAACCCGCTTTCGGGGTTTTAAACGCATTTACACGGATGGCTCGAAATGCGGGGCCTCCGTGGGATGTGCTTTTGTTGTGGAAGGATCCAATTTTAAATTTGCTTTACCTGGTGAATCCAGTGTTTTTACTGCTGAACTATATGCCATTTTTAAATCGTTATGTTTTGTATATCGTAAGTGTCACCGGTCCGTTCTCATCTGCACGGATTCCATGAGTGCTCTGTTGGCATTGTCCACTCTCTACTCGTGGAATCCTCTCGTGCAGATGATTCACGAACAGATTTTAAAAATTGATTCATTAAGCACCCGGCTCGCCTTTTGCTGGATTCCTGGTCATGCCGGTCTTTCAGGAAATGAACTGGCGGACCAGGCGGCCAAGGAGGCAGCACGCCTGCCTCCTGAGGCGAGTCTGGGTGTTATGTTTTTAGACCTAAAGGGTTATGTTCGGCGTGGGGTCTTACGCACCTGGCACGAGCAGTGGGTCTCGACCCCTGCTCAGAACAAGCTGCGGTCCATCAGGGACGGTGTGTCGCGATGGCCCTCTTCTATGCGAAAGTCTAGAAGAGAGGAGGTCATCGTGACGAGACTCCGCGTCGGGCATACTTCACTGACCCATAGTTTTTTACTGAGAGGGGATCCACCTCCAGTGTGTGAGTTTTGCGATGCTCCTCTGAGTGTGTATCACATTTTGGTGGAGTGTCGTAAATATGCCCCTATCCGCCTGGCTCTTGATTTTAAAGGTGACCTACGTTTTTTATTACGCGATAGCGCGGATGGAGTTATTTGTTTACTCCGTTTTATACGCCAGGCGGATCTTTTTAATGCCATTTGAGTCACTTTTATAAAGTGGCTCTTTTGGATATTATCTCATATTGAGATCTTTTTAACGGTTTTATTACAATTTAACATGTTGTTTTGTCTTTTTAACGTATTATCATTTTAACATGTTTTGTCTTTTTAACGTGTTATTTCTAATATGTTTGTTTTGTCTTTTTATTAGAGTGATACACTTGTGGTTTTTTTTTAGCAGGTGTATCACTTAATTCATACCAAGAGCCCATTTGAGCACTCCTATGGAGTGTCTCAGATGGTGAATGTTTTATCTCTTTCCCAATGGGATTTTATTATGTTTTTATTATATTTCAAGGCCCTAATGACCTAGATGTGTCGATGGGCCGTTAAACAATAATAATAATAATAATAATAATAATAATATTAAGACGAATGTGCGTAACACCCAGTGTGAGAATAGGCTCTCCACACTTTCTCTGTTGTCAGTCGAAAAAGGCTTGCTAGATGAACTGCAGAGTCAAAATTCATTTTACGACGCTATTATTGACAAATTCATTAAGAAAGGTGACAGAAGGATTGCACTAATATACCAATAATTGTAAGATTCAACTATTAATTTTTTAATTATTTATGTGTTTATTTTTTTCCATGTTTTGGTTTTATTTATTTATGTATTTGTTTGTTTATTCCATGTCTAAATATTGTGAATCAGTTGGAGGGAGATAAATTGCCTACCCTATGACCTGTAAAAGTGTATTTGCTAAGTTAACATATTGTACATTATATGGAGAGTATAGCTCTTTAACCCCATAATGAAAGGTGTCTTCAAACCTAGTCCTCTTTGAGAAAAGTCACCGCACGCCACTGATCTTGTGATCAAATAATTAAAAAAACAAAGTAAAATCCTTATGGGGGTAGAAAATTAATTAACATACATACCACTGCTATAAGGCGCAGATACAAAAATGAACTTAAAAAAATACAAACATATTGAACTGTAATAAAATAAAATACTAAAATACAATGAATATGGTATGTAAATTAAACATAGCTACAATACGCTACTGACCCTAATTTAAAATGTGACAAAATTTGTTTAGTATTTTAATTCATAATAACTAACCTTCCATTTGTCACTTGTCAGGTTTTCAATTCCCAAGTTTAAAGTCTCTATTTTGATTATTTCCACATCACTCTGTGTTCTTCTTTTCAGCAAATGTTGACTCTGCTCCATGCACATCTTTATGAAAGCTATATCAGTGAAGATACATTTATTAGACCAGAAACTAAATATTGTCAAGCCATATGAATGAGCGTCAAACATATAATGCAACGTTTTTAAAGTATGATTTAAAGTTTCTCAACATAAATTGGGCAATTTTCATTGGTAATACAAAACTACCTTCAGATGAGGATGAAACCAAATATCTTGTCGCAATGCGATCTTAAAGACATTGGTATGAGGTTGGTAATTAAACATCGTATATTTTAAGCACATTTTATACATGTTATTTTCACAGAATTTTATCTAGAAATTATAAAAACTCATGTGTTATTTAAAAAACGAAAAGGTATTTGATTTAAATTGGCCTCATTTCAATTTGAATAGGTATTCACAGATTAATTTAGTAAAGAAATTACCTTATTGGCACACGCGTTTCTCCACACGTGTATTCTCGGTCAGAACCCAGAGTCACAATAATGCAATAAAAGAAAACAATTACCTTTTCTCACATTTATTACCGAAAACTACTGATCTCTAAAGACCAAGAGCAAAACTAAATTTTGAAAATATAAAACAAATACTTATAAGCAGGTAATTCATTAGATAAAAAAAAACATTTATATTAAAATTTGTATACATTATAAAAATATCTCAACATGAGATACCCATTTGAACACTCCATGGGAGTGCTCAGTTTGATTATAAGTTCAAAGTGAGTGATATACCTGCTTAAAAAAAACAGGTGTATACACTACATTAAAAATACAGAACAAACGTATTAAAATATAAAAGTTAAAAAGACAAAACAACTATATTGAAATATAAAATGTTTCGGTAACGGAAAAACGAATTATTAAAGTATATTAAAAGTGTTAAAAAGACATAACAACATAATAATAAACTAAACTAAAAACGTTTAAAAAAATTCGCCTGGCGTATAAAACTTAGTGATATAAAACATGATCCCCAAACTCGGCTCAGGAGGGAGATGGACTGACTCCTTGGCTGCTTGATTCGTCAATTCATTTCCGGAAAGACCAACGTGACCAGCAACCCAGCAGAAAGCGAACCGGGTATTTAACAAATCAATTTTTAAAATTTGCTCGTGAATCATCTGCATAGGAAATTCCAGGTATATAGAGTGGCCAATGCCAATAGAGCACTCATATAATCCATGCAGATGAAAAGAGAACGGTGACAGTTTCGACATACAAAACACAAAGATTTAAAAATGGCGTACAATTCAGAAGTTAATACACTGGTTTCTTCAGGTAAACCTAATTTAAAAAAAGGATCCTTCCACGACAAAAGCACACCCAACTGAAGCTCCAGATTTAGAGCCATCAGTGTAGTTAAGATTAAATACCTGAAAGCGAGTGGCAAAGAGCTCGTTAAAGGTCCTCCCATGTATAATAGGCGGAGTGGTTGCTTTAAGGAACTTGGCAAACTCAAAATGGCATTTCGGAAGGCGTATTTTCCAGGGAAAGATTCGACTTGGAGCTGTGGAGATAGCCTTTGGCAGAACTATCCCACAAGTATCGAAAACCGATAGCATCCGGATACCAACCGGCCTTGTACTACGCCATTTGGTTTCATACAAGACACGGTTAGGGGGATGAAAAACAGGACGGTAGGCAACATGGTTTGTCATGCAATGTAGTAAGACACGTAAGAAACCAGAAGATATGACCACCGATAAGAAAGAGGTGGCTCACCGGCGTCAGCACAGATGCTGACGACTGGACTAGTTCGAAAAGCACCAGTAGCCAGTCGTATGCCATCATGGTGGACACTATCTAGCATCTTTAAGGCTGAATGTCTGGCAGAACCATAAACAAAGTTGCCATAATCAAGCTTCGATCTCACTAAGGTCCTATAGAGGCGCATCATGATTTCCCAATAAGCGCACAGAGAGCGACCGCTAAAAACTTAAAGCAAATTGAATGCTTTTACACAACTAGCTTTTAGGTCTTTCATGTGGGGAATCCAAGTTAAATTAAAATCAAATAAAAGTCGCAAGAACTTTACGGTCTCTGCCTGGGCTGGTAAAATAACGTGGTTCATTAATATATTGGGGGCTGAATGTATTCCTCGTAATTTATGAAAGTGGACAATCGTTGTCTTGGCCACAGAGAAGCGAAAGCCATTACGCGATGCAAACGTTCAAATATTATTGACAGCTAGATGTATCTGCCGATCCCCCCTGTGAAGACTCGATGAACGGCAATAAATTGCGTAGTGATCCACGAAATTGCATGAACGGAAAGGTAGGAGCATGTTGTCCACAATGATATTTTTTCGATGGTGAACAACGTAAAGTTCAGAGTACTGCCCTGAGGCACCCCATTTTCTTGAATAAAATCATCGGATAAGGTGTTATTAACCTTACCCAGAAATGTATATCTGAAATAAAATAATAGTTAGAAATCGGGTGGTTCCCCCTTAACCCCCAATTAAAAAGGGTTTTTAAAATGTTATACCGCCAGGTGGTGTCGTACGCCTTCTCCAGATCAAAGAAGACAGTCAAGAGGTGTTGTTTATGGAGGAAGGTGTCAGGAACTGCTGTCTCAAGGCGAACAAAAAGATCAACCCTCGATCGGTTAAGGCAAAAACCCCAATGCATATCAGATAATAGTTTAAGGGATTCAAAATACCATATAAACCTTTTAGTGATAATTTTTTCTAATATACTACATACACAACTGGTTAAGGTGATCGATATATTGCTAGTTGACTCTAATTTATCCTTGCCAATTTTATGTATAGGGATAACTGTTATTATTATTATTATTATTATTTAGAGGCCCATCGGCACAATGCCGTCATTAGGGCCTTAACATAGAATTATTATTATTATTATTATTATTTGTGTTTAGAGGCCCATCGACACAATTAGGTCATTAGGGCCTTAGCATTATATAGATACATAGTAAAATCTCCATAGGAGAGACAGAATATTCACCTGTTTATATAAAAAGGTGGAGAGACATTATAAAAATACAATATAAAAAGAATGGTTCTCAATATGAGAAAAAAAAACCATTTGAGGCACTCCATAGGAGAACTCATATGGGCTCAAAGTACAATTTAGTGAAGCACCTGCTAAAAAAAACCACAGGTGTATCACTCTAATAAAAAACAAAAAAAACATATTAAAACAATATATTAGTTTAAAAGACAAAACTAACATGTTAAAATAAATATTTTATTAAAGTTTGTTAGAATGGATAAAACGACAAAACAAACACATTAAAGTATACTATAGTGTTAAAAAGGTCTCAATATGAGATTAAATCCAGATGAGCCACTTTATAAAAGTGACTCAAATGGCACTAAAAAGATTCGCCTGGCGTATAAAATGGAGTAAGCAAATAACTCCTTCAGCGCTGTCGCGTAATAAAGAACGTAGGTCACCTTTAAAATCAAGAGCCAGGCGGATAGGGGCATATTTACGACACTCCACCAAAATGTGATACACACTCAGAGGAGCATCGCAAAACTCACACACTGGAGGTGGATCCCCTCTCAGTAAAAAACTATGGGTCAGTGAAGTATGCCCGACGCGGAGTCTCGTCACGATGACCTCTTCTCTTCTAGACTTTCGCATAGAAGAGGGCCATCGCGACAAACCGTCCCTGATGGACCGCAGCTTGTTCTGAGCAGGGGTCGAGACCCACTGCTCGTGCCAGGTGCGTAAGACCCCACGCCGAACATAACCCTTTAGGTCTAAAAACATGACACCCAGACTCGCCTCAGGAGGCAGGCGTGCTGCCTCCTTGGCCGCCAGGTCCGCCAGTTCATTTCCTGAAAGACCGGCATGACCAGGAATCCAGCAAAAGGCGAGCCGGGCGCTTAATGAATCAATTTTTAAAATCTGTTCGTGAATCATCTGCACGAGAGGATTCCACCAGTAGACAGTGGACAATGCCAACAGAGCACTCATGGAATCCGTGCATATGAGAACGGACCGGTGACACTTACGATAAACAAAACAATAACGATTTAAAAATGGCATATAGTTCAGCCGTAAAAACACTGGATTCACCAGGTAAAGCAAATTTAAAATTGGATCCTTCCACAACAAAAGCACATCCCACGGAGGCCCCGCATTTCGAGCCATCCGTGTAAATGCGTTTAAAACCCCGAAAGCGGGTTGCGAGGAGCTCATTAAAGGTCCTCTCGTATAAAAAGTGTGGGGTGGTCGCTTTAGGGAACTTGGCAAGATCAAAATGGCATTGAGGTAGGCGTATCTTCCAGGGAGAAACTCGACCTGGGAATGTGGGGATAGCCTTTGGCAAGATTATCCCACACGTGTCGAAAACCGATAGCATCCTGATCCCAACCGGCCTTGTACTACGCCATTTAGTTTCATACAAGACACGGTTAGGGGGATGAAACACAGGACGATAGGCAACATGCTGCGCCATGCAATGAAGTTTCGACACGTAAGATGCCAGAAGATAGGACCGCCGGTAAGAAAGAGGGGGCTCACCGGCGTAGGCACAGATGCTGACGACAGGACTGGTACGAAAGGCACCAGTAGCCAGTCGAATGCCAGCATGGTGGACACTATCTAGCATCTTTAACGCCGAGGGTCTAGCTGAGCCAAAAACTGCCGTAATCTAGTTTAGATCTGACCAAGGCCCTATACAGGCGCATCAAGGTTTCCCTATAAGCACCCCAGGACCGACCGCTAACGACTTTGAGCAAATTCAATGCTTTGATACGCCTCGCTTTCAGGTCTTTAATGTGGGGGATCCAAGTTAATTTAAAATCAAATAAAATTCTCAGAAACCTTACGCTTTCTGAGACTGGTAAAACAAAGTGGTTCATTAAAATACTGGGGGCTGGCTGTATTCCGCGTGTTCTATGAAAGCGGACAACCGTCGTCTTGGCTGCAGAGAAGCGAAAGCCATTACGCAATGCCTACGATCCAAGATTGTTGACAGAGAGCTGTATCTGCCGTTCAGCCCTGTGGAGACTTGACGAACTGCAATAAATTGCGAAGTCATCCCAAAGAGGCATGACCGTACAGGCATGCGCACATTGTCAACGATGCTATTTATTGCGATAGCGAACAACGTACAGCTCAAAATACTACCCTGAGGCACCCCATTTTCTTGAATAAAATCATCGGATAAGGTGTTATTCAACCTTACCCGGAAGTGTCTATCCGAAATAAAATTGGATATAAAAGAAGGAAGGTTTCCTCGAAACCCCAATTAAAAAGTGTTTTCAAAATGCCGTACCGCCAGGTGGTATCGTACGCTTTCTCCAGATCGAAGAAGACAGACAGAAGATGCTGCTTATGGAGAAAAGCGTCACGAATAGCCGTCTCTAGATGGACAAGGTGATCCACCGTGGATCGGTTACGGCGAAAACCACATTGAATATTAGATAGCAGATTGCGGGATTCTAAATACCATATAAGTCGCTTATTAATTATTTTTTCCAATATTTTACACACACAACTAGTTAAAGCTATCGGTCTATAGCTAGTTGGCTCTAATTTATCTTTGCCACTTTTATATATAGGTATAACGGTTGCTTGCCTCCATAGTGAGGGGAACTGCTGAGATTCCCAAACACTATTATAGAGGTCTAAAAGAAGTGCCTGTCCGGCATGGGGCAGCTGACGCAACATCTCATAATGAATGTCGTCTGGACCAGAGGCTGTGCTGCCGGCCTGGGACAGGGCATAGGTCAGTTCATCTTTGGTAAAGGGGGAGTTATAAACCTCCCCCCGACTTCGACCAAAATCAATAGCATGGCGCTCGATGTTCCGCTTAGAAACTGCGAACTCGTTAGTGTAGCTCGCAGTGCTAGAAATAGCGGCGAACATCGAGCCCAACACATTAACGACCTCCTCAGGGGAGGAGACACTTGAACCGTTAGACATGAGGGTAGGTATATTGTTATTGGAATTGTTGCTATTACGTAATTTACGGATATTATCCCAAACCTTAGTTGTGGGGGTGGATATTGTAAGGGTTGAAATAAATTTTCTCCAAGACTCAATTCTGCTTTCACGAAGTATACGGCGAGCTCGAGCACGTAGAATCCGGAATGACTCCAGGTTCTCCAAAGTAGGACGTCGGTGAAAAAGACGTAGGGCCCTTCGACGGTCAGAAATAGCCAACCGACACTCTTCGCTCCACCAGGGAACGGGACGGTGAAGCGGATTAGGCGAGGATTTAGGGATGGAGGCCCTCGCGGCCGCGATGACCGTCGAAGTAAAATACTCAGTTTTAACATAGACGTCAGGAGAAGGGGATTCGTGGAAAACGGCGAGCTCGCGGAATTTATCCCAGTCGGCACGTTTAATCACCCATTGGGGAACTCGTGCTGTACTTGGGCAATCTTGGAGTGGGGAAAGCAGTATAGGGAAGTGATAGCTTCCACATAGGTCCGTATGGACATCGCAAAGGAAGAGGGCAGCGATACCTGGGCTACATAAAGTTAGGTCGATGGCAGAGGATACACCATTAAAAGTGGAGAAGTGTGTCTGGGTCCCGGTGTTCATTAGCACCAGGTTTCCCGAGACAAGAATATCCTCTACCATCCTCCCGCGGGCATCTGTAAAATTAGATCCCCACACCAGGTTATGCGCATTAAAGTCCCCCAAGATGATATAGGGGGCGGGAAGTTGCATAAAGAGGGTCTCTAAGCTCCTCTTCGAAATACGTTCACCTGGCGGGAGGTATATGCAGCATACTGTCATCTCCAAAGCAAGGGAGACTCGGACAACGATAACTTGGAGATCTGAAACGATGTTAATATTTTTGTGATATATATTGCTTCGTGCGAATATAGCCAAACCTCCGCTAGCCCGATCAAAGAAAGGCTTGTCGGTACGATACAAATCGTACCCACGAAGCATCGGGTTGTCATTTGGGCGGAAGTGGGTCTGCTGCAAACACAAGATGGAAGGATGCAGAGAAGAAATTTGTTGTTTAATTTCCTCTACACGAGCATAGAAACCCATACAATTCCATTGTAGAAGCGACATAAGTTATTAGTATAAAATTTAGTTATCCTCTTAATCCATGACACTATCTCTTAAAATTAAAAATTGGTTGAGGGCCTTTTTAGGTCTTCTTGCCTTTCCCAGTCTCTCCTGGACCTCCCGCTTTAGGAGAGGCTTCGGTTTACTTTGGAAAGACTGGGCAGTCGGATCCATGCGCGAAGGCTTTGTTAAGGCCTTCGACGCTTTTTTACTATTATTCTTTTCGGCGGTCTCTTGCTGGTCCTTCTTCAAGGCACCAGTGGGACTCGCCTTTACGGCCTCACCTGTTTCGCCACTCATCCCGGCCTCTGGAGGACCAGAGGCGAGAGTGAGCGACTCAACAGTGGCCGCATGCAATTTATTTCCCGAGGAGGGCTCGGAGGAGTTCCCCGAGGGGGGTTTGGGGGAGTTCCCCGAGGGGGGTTCGGGGGAGTTCCCCGGGGGGGGGGGCTCGGAAGTGTTCCCCGAGGGGGTCTCCTCGGGGGTACAGGTGGTGGAGGCGACTGTTGTGAGGGTGTCGCCACTTGTCTTATATTTTGCATCACCATAGTTGATGCTGGTTTTTTTGTTGAGTCTCGAATAGAGACGAGTGGCACAGGTCGTGAAGGAGACTTCGCAATATTAACTGCGCAGTGGCAGTTAGGGCAGTTTATATTTTGGCTAACAATTTGGCTGTAGGAACTTTGAAATACCGGAGCTTGTAGTGCAGTAAACTCTTTGCGTGCCTGGGCATAAGGGATCTTCTTTTCTGTTTGGATCTCCAGGTCTTTTTTCTCTACTTTCCAATTCGGACAGGACCGAGACCAGGCAGAAGGAGGACCCTTGCAATTAATGCAGAATTTAGGAGACTCGCATGGTTGTTCGTGAGCCTCCTGTCCACAATCCGCACAGGTTGGCTTACCACGGCATCGCAGCTTCGTATGCCCAAATTCCTGGCACTGAAAACAGCGCCGAGGGTTGGGGACATACGGCCGGACCCTAAGCACGTGGAAGCCAGCTCGGACCTTCTTTGGTAAGGAAGGATTGGCAAATGTTAGGATATAACTGTCAGTATTCTTCACTACATCGTTCCTTTTGATGGTAATCCTATATACTTCGGTGACATGTTGAGGGGAAAGCTCCTCACAGATGTCCTCAATGCTTACGCAGTCGATGTCATAGCAAGTGACCACTCCCTTGCAAACATTGAGGAACCTGTGCGGCTCCACCTTCACCTTTAAATGATTCGAGGGGCTCAACGGTATTGTAGTTATTGCCATTATTTTCTTTTTCTGAAGGTCGTTTTCAGTCTGGATCATAATCGTGCCATCGCGCAGTTTTCTAATTGAAACCCCAGACTCGGCAGCTCCACTTATCACTCTTTCGAGGACAAATGGGCTGACACGCTTGAGGTTCTCATTATCATCCATTCGAGACATTACCAGGAAGCGGGGCTGGGGCCTCACAACTTCCTGGATTTTTTCAATTAAAGGGCTGGACGGCCTTACCCGTTTCCACCTCTTATCTATATTACGACCCTGCGAGGGGCCGGGCAGTGAGTTGCCAGCAGTGTTTGGCAGTACGGTGCCAGCGGCGACAATGTTGTCGGCCATGCCATGATTGGGGACAACCTACACAATACTCGGATCGTAGACCCAGGGTGATCCAAGTTGGTTCTACCACATATGGCCCTGTTAACTGTCCCGACGAGAGGCTCCATACGACGCTAGACATGACAACCTTCGCATGGAGCATCGCCGAGAGAGAGGTCGTCGCAGCAAGTGGGTGTAGGAAAGTGCCAATTTTACGTCCGGGCCCTCATGAACGCAACCGATCTTTTCTCAAAGTAGGGTACCCGGTTATTGTCATCCCTAAGGCCCTTCTACTAAGGTATTGCAACCGGCGCACTTTCATTTAGGAGCTCAAGGCAGTGGTATCCAATAATAAACAGAGAAGAGCCGGGTTAGTTGCCAAGGTCGTCAACGGAAAGGCCTCTGTGCATTGTGAACGAAGGGGGAAAGGAAGAAAAAGGTAAGAGTAGATAAAGCGAAGGGGGAAGGGGGAAAAAAAAGGGGGAAAGTGAAGGAAGAAGAAAATGATGTGAAATGAAAGATATAGGATAGGTTTGTCTCACACGAGGTACGTCCTGCACAGAAGCCTTCCCTTTTAGTCGCTTCTTACGACAAGCAGGGGTTACTGCGGGACTATTCTAAGCCCGTCCCGCAGGGGGATTCGTTTTACAAATCTTACCAATTTTTTTCGGGTAAATTTCGCTATTTTAAGATGGTAGAGAGAAAAAAAAGTCTGAGCGGTGAACCATACTATGTATTAATTTTATTATTTTCGCCTTTTACACAGTTTAAAATGTATACCTACTTCTAATCATTGGGAATATTAACATTTTTTTTTTATGATGCTAATGATATGATTGCTTAATAATTAAAAATGTGACTAATAAAAAAAGTTGCATTCAATTGAAACTTAATCTAAATTGTAGTTTTAAGATTTGTTACCCTTCGCAGCATTGATATAAGTACAATAAAGTCATATAGTTACCTCTATCATCGACAAACTTTGAAGCTATCAGTTTGATAGTATCTTGTAGAGTACGAATCTCGTCTTGAAGCTGTTTATACGTAAATCTGATATAGGTCTGATATTTATCTATTCTTTCTTCTTTCTCAGATAACATTTCTTTAGTATTTTTCAAGATGTCTTCCATCTCTATTGAAAAAATACAAGTAATATCACACACAAAAAAATTGTATGGTTACCACATTCACACCTTGCTTTAATATGTTTAATATTTATAGAGAGCGCATAAATTATACAGCCAAAAGAGCCAACATTACGTCAAGGGCACGAACTTAAAATCACCACGATGTGAGGGACGGGGAATTTTAAAACTAAAATATTAAGCGAGAACTCTCCAGAGGTTTTTTTTTACTCATCTGAAAGACATTCAAAGAAAAAATGTACAGGTCACCATACCAATAATAAGATTGTTATCAGAGGACAGAACATTTTGCAGTAGAAACTTTTTTCTGATAGTTGATAACTTATACAGTGAACCTAACAATTAATCTCCTAAAACCTTACAAATATTTTCAGTCACAATTTTATTTGTAGTTGATTGCAAAACTTCAAATAGTATGGACGAAATTTTGCATAGTAACGGTTTAAATTTTTACAGTGAGGATCCTGAATAATCTTTAAAACTATAAATGTCACAGTTCTATGACTTTATCAA
Organism: Timema cristinae; assembly: GCA_039000515.1. Lineage (NCBI taxonomy): Eukaryota > Metazoa > Arthropoda > Insecta > Phasmatodea > Timematidae > Timema > Timema cristinae. The sequence continues at coordinate 34,032,754 of JBCFYV010002255.1, forward strand.
GAGAGTTGACCATAGTTAGTTGCCAATACATTGCTAAATATTTGTATGATAATAATTTAATAATGTTTTTCAAATGTAACTACAGCTTTTAAATTGTATTTGATAATTTATCTAGTCAACTGCGAGGCTGAGCGCTTTTTTTCAAACCTTACCTTAATTAAAATTAATTAGGCCAACCGAGACTTAACAGTTTTGCTTTCATGTCATTAGAACATGATATTACAAGGCAGTTGTCATTTGACAATGTTGTGCAAACACACTAAAATATTAAGGCAAGGAAAAAGGCATTTTAAATTGACATTTTTACTTGTAGCCTATTTACTTGTGTACATTTTTATTTATTATTATTATTGTTTAACGGCCCATCGACACATCTAGGTCATTAGGGCCTTGAAATATATTAAAAAACATAATAAAATCCCCATAGAGGAAAGAGAAAAAACATTCACCATTTGAGACACCCATAGGAGTGCTCAAATGGGCTCTTGGTATAAATTAAGTGATACACCTGCTAAAAAAAACACACAAGTGTATCACTCCAATAAAAAGACAAAACAAACATATTAAAATATAACACGTTAAAAAGACAAAACAACATGTTAAATTGTAATAAAACCGTTAAAAAGATCTCAATATGAGATAATATCCAAAAGAGCCAATTTATAAAAGTGACTCAAATGGCATTAAAAAGGTCCGCCTGGCGTATAAAACGGAGTAAACAAATAACTCCATCCGCGCTATCGCGTAATAAATAAAGTAGGTCACCTTTAAAATCAAGAGCCAGACGGATAGGGGCTAGTTTTCGACACTCCACCAAAATGTGACGCACACAAAGGGGAGTATCACAAAACTCTGTACACAAAACACAAAGATTTAAAGATGGCATATAATTCAGCCGTAAAAACACTGGTTTTAATAGGTAAACCAAATTTAAAATTGGATCCTTCCACAACAAAAGAACATCCCACGGAGGCTCCAGATTTAGAGCCATCAGTGTAGATGCGCTCAAATCCGTGAAAGCGAGTGGAGATGAGCTCATTAAAGGTCCTCTCATATACAAAGTTTGGGGTGGTCGCTTTAGGGAACTTGACAAGATCAAAATGGCATTTCGGAGGGCGTATCTTCCAGGGAGAAACTCGACCTGGTGATGTGGGGATAGCCTTTGGCAGGACTATCCCACACGTGTCGAAAACCGATAGCATCCGGATCCCAATCGGCCTTGTACTACGCCATTTAGTTTCATACAAGACACGGTTAGGGGATGAAATACAGGGCGGTAAGCAACATTATTTGGCATGCAATGCAGTTTCGACACGTAAGATGCAAGAAGGTAAGACCGCCGGTAAGAAAGAGGGGGCTCACCGGCGTAGGCACAGATGCTGACGACTGGACTGGTACGAAAGGCGCCAGTAGCCAGTCGAATGCCAGCATGGTGGACGCTATCGAGCATCTTTAACGCCGAGGGTCTAGCGGAACCATAAAAAAAACATCCGTAATCAAGTTTTGATCTCACCAAGGCTCTATAGAGGCGCATCAAGGTTTCCCTATCCGCACCCCAGGACCGACCGCTAACAACTTTGAGCAGGTTTAGTGCTTTTATAGACCTCGCTTTCAAGTCTTTGATGTGGGGGATCCAAGTTAATTTAAAATCAAATAAAAGTCTCAGAAACTTTACTGTTTCTGAGACTGGAAGAACGGCGTGGTTCATTAAAATATTGGGGGCTTACTGTATTCCGCGTAATCTATGGAAGTGGACGACCGTCGTTTTGGCTGCAGAGAAGCGAAAGCCATTACGCGATGCCCACGACCAAAGATTGTTAACACTCAGTTGTATCTGTCGTTCAGCCCTGTGTAGATTTGACGAACTGCAATAAATTGCGTAGTCATCCACAAAGCGGCATGAACGAACAGGTGAGCGCACGTTGTCCACAATACTATTTATCGCGATAGCGAACAACGTACAGCTCAGAATACTACCCTGAGGCACCCCATTTTCTTGAATAAAATTCTCGGATAAGGTGTTATTTAACCTTACCCGGAAGTGTCTATCCGACATAAAATTAGATATAAAAGAAGGAAGGTTTCCTCGAAACCCCAATTAAAAAGTGTTTTCAAAATGTCGTACCGCCAGGTGGTGTCGTACGCTTTCTCCAGATCGAAGAAAACAGCCAGAAGGTGCTGTTTATGGAGAAAAGCGTCACGAACAGCCGTCTCTAAACGGACAAGATGATCAACTGTAGATCGGTTCCGGCGAAAACCACATTGAATATTAGATAACAGATTGCGGGATTTTAAACACCATATAAATCGTTTATTAATTATTTTTTCCAGTATTTTACATACACAACTAGTTAAAGCTATCGGTCGATAACTAGTTGGCTCTAATTTATCTTTGCAACTTTTATATAACGGGATAACGATTGCTTGCCTCCAAAGTGTTGGGAACTGATGAGAATCCCAGACACTATTGAAAAGGTCCAGAAGATATGCGTGTCCGGCAGGGGGCAGCTGCCGCAACATTTCATAGTGGATATCATCTGGACCGGAAGCTGTGTTACCCGCCTGGGTGAGGGCATAGGTCAGTTCATCTTGCGTGAAAGGGGAGTTATAATCCTCCCCCGACTCGGACCAAAATCAATAGTACGGCGCTCGATGCTCCTCTTATGCACCGCGAACTCGTTAGAGTAGCTCGCAGTGCTAGAAATAGCGGCGAACATCGAGCCCAATACATTGGCGACCTCCATAGGGGAGGAGACAAGTGAACCGTTAGACATGAGTGCGGGTATATTATTAATGGTATTTTTGCTACTACGTAATTTACGAATATGGTCCCAAGCTTTGGTTGTGGGAGTGGAAATAGTAAGAGTAGAAATAAACTGTCTCCAAGACTCTCTTCTGCTTTCTCGAATAATACGGCGAGCTCTAGCACGTAGAATCCGGAATGACTCCAGATTCTCCGAAGTTGGACGTCGATGAAAGAGACGTAGGGCCCTCCGACGGTTAGAAATAGCCAGACGGCACTCCTCGTTCCACCAGGGAACAGGACGGTGGCGCGGGTTTGGCGAGAATTTAGGGATGGATGCCCTCGCCGCCGCTATGACCGTCGAAGTAAATTGCTCAGCCTTAACATCGACGTCAGGAGAAAGGAGTTCGTCGAATACGGCGAGCTCCCGGAATTTATCCCAGTTAGCACGTTTAAGAACACATTGGGGGAACCGTGCTGTACTGGGAGGATCTTGAATTTGAGAAAGGAGAATGGGAAAGTGATCGCTGCCACATAGGTCCGAGTGAACCTCCCAAAGGAAGTGAGCAGCAATCCCGGGGCTACATAGGGCTAGGTCGATGGCAGAGGATACACCATTAAAGGTGGGAGAAGTGTGTCTGGGTCCCGGTGTTCATTAACACTAGGTTTCCCGAGACGAGAATATCCTCTACCATCCTCCCGCGGGTGTCTGTAAAATTAGACCCCCACACCAGGTTATGCGCGTTAAAGTCCCCCAAGATGATATAGGGGGCGGGAAGTTGTATAAAGAGGGCCTCTAGGGTCCTCTTGGAAACACGTTCACCTGGTGGGAGGTAAATGCAGCATACGGTTACCTCCATAGGAAGGGAGGCTCTGACAGCAATCACTTGGAGATCAGAAACAATATTAATATTCTTATGATATATATTGCTTCGTGCGAATATAGCCACACCTCCGCTAGCCCGATCAAAGAAAGGCTTGCCGGTACGATACGCATCGTACCCACGAAGCATCGGGTTGTCATTTGGGCGGAAGTGGGTCTCCTGCAAACACAAGATGGAAGGATGCAGGGAAGAAATTTGTTGTTTAATTTCCTCTACACGAGCATAGAAACCCCTACAATTCCATTGTAGTAGCGACATACTTTATTAATATAAGATTTAATTATCCTCGCAATCCATGACACTATCTCTTAAAAATAAAAATTGGTTAAGGCCTTTTTAGGTCCTCTTGCCTTTCCCAATCTCTCCTGGACCTCCCTCTTAAGGAGAGTCTTCGGTTTATTTTGGAGGGACTGGGTAGTCGGATCCTTGCGCGAAGGCTTAGTTAAGGCCTTCGAAGCTTTTTTAATATAATTCTTTTCGGCGGTCTCTCGCTGGTCCTTCTTCAAGGCACCAGTGGGACTCGCCTTGGCGGCCTCACCTGTTTCACCACTCATCCCGGCCTCTGGAGGCCCAGAGGCGAGGGTGATCGACTCAACAGTGGCCGCACGCAATTTATTTCCCCGAGGAGGGCTCGGGGGTGTACCCCGAGGAGGACTCGGGGGAATCCCCCGAGGAGGACCCGGGGAAGTTCCCCGAGGAGGACTCTGGGGTGTTCCCCGAAGGGGGGTAGGGGGTGTTCCCAGAGGGGGTCTTCTCGGGGGTACAGGTGGTGGTATCTACAAATAGAACTCGTTTTTAACAATAAGTCTATACTAAAAATTATTCCTTCTAAATAACACAATATTTGTTGAAGAGGTGGAAAATGGCGAAACGTATTGTGGAGTAATCCCGCATGTTTAGAGAGGGCATTCCCGCACAGTGTACAGTATTACGCCCCCCTCCCCCCTCTTGTTTCTTACGACAATATAAAAATCAGAAACCATTATTTTTATATTCCCTAAACTTACACGTAAGCATGAGATTTAAAAGTAAAGAATTTAACTAGAATTGAACACTAATGTATTTATACTCCATGTGTGGTTTCTTCAGAATATTTTAAGTGTTTATTTAAGTACAATTCGCAATATTGATATTATATTTAGACCAATAACAAGTGTAACAGTCACGATGAATCGAAAATTGAACATATATTTACATTTAAAGTGGAATTTTTTTTCTTTAATACAGTTATTTACAATTATTGAAGACCTGAAAATTTTAACCAGATAAAGCCCAAAAATTAATATACAAAATGCACCAAAAAATTTAGTTTACAAAACATAAGGACATTAAAAAAAAACTTGTATTATTAAAATACATATAAAAACGAACCCATATCTTAGAGAAATAATTTTTATGGATATTTTATAGTATGTTTTTAAATTTATTTATTTGAGCTATTTAACGTGCATTTTCTGAAACAAGTGATTATATCACCACACGACAGACTTCTGCAAGAGAAAACGTAAGAGCCTTCAAATTTTGTTGGAAAAGTACTTTCCCATACTTTCCAGGGCTCTTTTACATACCACAATTGAAATGGGATCAACGGCTTTACTTCACCTCCAAAGGAAGTTGTGCTATTAATTTTTTATTGAACATTAAAATTCCGTCCACCTCATCTGGGTTTGAACCCACGAACATCGGATCCTGAGGTGAGCTCTTTATCTCAAGACAATCGATAATTTGTATGGTAGAATTGATTTATATCAATTTCATGATTTTCATTCTCAGGTTTTCAATTGTATTTTTACAAATAATTATTGGTCTGCATATTTAATTTGTAACACAACACATTCGTTTATAGAATAGCAATCTATATATTTTTAAATAAAAAATATTCATATTTTACTATATTTTAGATACCGATAAAGAGGAAAAGGAAAACAGATAAAGCGAAATGGACTGGAAACGTGATGAAAGAAGCCTTATAAGCAATTAATGAAGGTGGGAAGGTGGAAAACTGAGAGCAGTATCCAAGGCATATGGAATTCTTGTTTCTTATCTAAAGGATAGATAAAAGCCTGGTCAGTCAAAAGAGGCACGTTTAGGAAGAAAAGCTACCTTTTCTCACGAACAAGAAAAATAACTGGCTAAACATGTCATTATGATGGCTAAAATATTATCACCCATTGAGCCTCGAAAAATTGCTTTTGAATTTTAAAGTATAAATAACATACCACACAATTTCAAAACCACCTTAAGAACTGCTGGTAAAGACTGGCTCGGCGGATTTCTTCGGCGAAATCTAGAAATCAGCCTTCGGAAACCAGAGGCAACAAGCGATAGCCGAATTCTAGGTTTCAAAAAGGATGCTGTGATAGAATTGTTCTCAAATTTGGAAGGAGTAGTGGAAAAACACAAGTTTCTTGGTTCGAGAATCTCTACTATGGACGAAAGGGGAATCTCAACTGTTCATACCCCACAGAATATATTTGGACCTAAGGCGCAAAAGCAAATAGGATCAACAACAAGCTGGTAAAGAAGCAAAAATATTACCATATGTGCTGCTATGAGTGCAAGTGGAAGTTTGTACCTCCTATGTTTATTTTTCCTCGATTAGGGATGAGTCCTACGCTCGCCAAAGGTGGTCCAGAAGAAGCTATTTACCATTGTTCTAAGAATGGCTGGATTAATGAAGACCTGTACATTATTTTGCTTCAACACTTCGCGAAATGTGTGAGACCAACCAAGAACGAACCAGTTCTACTAATCATTGATAATCATGGCACTCACAAATCACTACAAGCATTCACAATGGAACTGTAGTCTTGACAATTCCACCTCACACATCACTTAGACGCCAAACTCTGGACCTTACCTTTTTTTGGTCCTCTGAAAACTGCACATAAAAGAGAGAGTGGTTTATTTCTCAAGACCTTTCCTTATGAGAAGATATGATCTGATGATGTTGATTTCCTTTGTATTAAGGCTTTCATAAGAATAGTAACAATTGAAAAGGGAATATCCTGTTTTTCCTCGTCAGGAATCTTTCCACTTAACCCAAAAAATTCACGGAAGACTTTGCACCAGCAGTAATGCCCCAAGCTGTTAATATTATCATTATTATTGTTGTTTAACGGCCCATCGACACATCTAGGTCATTAGAGCCTTGAAATATATTAAAAACATAATAAAATCCCCATAGGGGAAAGAGATAAAACATTCACCATCTGAGACACTCCCTAGGAGTGCTCAAATGGACTCTTGGTATAAATTAAGTGATACACCTCCTAAAAAAAACCACAAGTGTATCACTCCAATAAAAAGACAAAACAAACACATTAAAATATGACACGTTAAAAAGACAAAACATGTTAAAATGATAATACGTTAAAAAGACAAAACAACATGTTAAATTGTAATAAAACTGTTAAAAAAATCTCAATATGAGATAATATCCAAAAGAGCCACTTTATAAAAGTGACTCAAATGGCATTAAAAAGATCCGCCTGGCGTATAAAACGGAGTAAACAAATAACTCCATCAGCACTATCGCGTCATAAAAAACGTAAGTCACCTTTAAAATCAAGAGCCAGACGGATAGGGGCTAGTTTGCGACACTCCACCAAAATGTGATGCACACTAAGGGGAGTATCACAAAACTCACACACTGGAGGTGGATCCCCTCTTAGTAAAAAACTATGGGTCAATGAAGTATGCCCGACGCGGAGTCTAGTCACGATGACCTCCTCTCCTCTAGACTTTCGTATAGAAGAGGGCAATCGCGACACACCCTCCCTGATGGACCCCAGCTTGTTCTGAGCAGGGGTCGAGACCCACTGCTCGTGCCAGGTGCGTAACACTCCACGCCGAACATAACCCTTTAGATCTAAAAACATGACACCCAGACTCGCCTCCGGAGGCAGGCGTGCTGCTTCCTTGGCTGCCTGGTCCGCCAGTTCATTTCCTGGAAGACCAGCGTGACCAGGAATCCAGCAAAAGGCGAGCCGGGTGCTTAATGAATCAATTTTAAAAATTGCTCATGTATCATCTGCACGAGGGGATTCGAGGAGTAGAGAGTGGGCAATGCCAACAGAGCACTCATGGAATCCGTGCAGATGAGGACAGAACGGTGACTACTTCTGTAAACAAAACACAAAGATTTAAAAATGGCATATAATTCAGCCGTAAAAAACACTGATTTCTTTAGGTAAACCAAATTTAAAATTGGATCCTTCCACAACAAAAGCACATCCCACGGAGGCTCCAGATTTAGAGCCGTCAGTGTAGATGCGCTCAAATCCGTGAAAGCGAGTGGAGAGGAGCTCTTTAAAGGTCCTCTCATATACAAAGTTTGGGGTGGTCGCTTTAGGGAACTTGGCAAGATCAAAATGGCATTGAGGTAGGCGTATCTTCCAGGGAGAAACACGACCTGGGGATGTGGGGATAGCCTTTGGCAAAACTATCCCACACGTGTCGAAAACCGATAGCATCCTGATTCCAACCGTCCTTGTACTACGACATTTGGTTTCATACAAGACACGGTTAGGGGGATGAAACACAGGACGATAGGCAACATGCTGCGCCATGCAATGAAGTTTCGACACGTAAGATGCCAGAAGATAGGACCGCCGGTAAGAAAGAGGCGGCTCACCGGCGTCGGCACAGATGCTGACGACTGGACTGGTACGAAAGGCACCAGTATCCAGTCGATTGCCAGCATGGTGGACACTATCTAGCATCTTTAACGCCGAGGGTCTAGCTGAGCCATAAACAAAGCTCCCGTAATCTAGTTTAGATCTGACCAAGGCCCTATACAGGCGCATCAAGGTTTCCCTATCAGCACCCCAGGACCGGCCGCTAACCACTTTGAGCAAATTCAATGCCTTGATACACCTCGCTTTCAGGTCTTTGATGTGGGGGATCCAAGTTAGTTTAAAACCAAATAAAATTCCCAGGAACCTATCGCTCTACGAGACTGGTAAAACAACATGGTTCATTAAAATATTGGGGACTTGCTGTATTCCGCGTAATCTGTGGAAGTGGACTACCGTCGTCTTGGCCGCTGAGAAGGTAAAGCCACTATGCGATGCCCATATACACAGATTGTTGACAGCTAATTGTATCTGACGTTCAGCTCTGTGGAGACTCGATGAACTGCAATAAATTGCGAAGTCATCCACGAAAAGACATGAACGGACAGGTACGCGCACGTTGTCCACGATACTATTTATCGCGATAGCGAATAACGTACAGCTTAAAATACTACCCTGAGGCACCCATTTTCTTGAATAAAATCATCGGATAAGGTGTTGTTTAACCTTACCCGGAAGTGTCAATACGATATAAAATTATATATAAAAATTGGAAGGTTCCCTCGAAACCCCCAAATAAAAAGTGTTTTCAAAATGCCTTACCGCCAGGTGGTATCGTACGCTTTCTCCAGATCGAAGAAGACAGCCAAAAGATGCTGCTTATGGAGAAAAGCGTCACGAATAGCCGTCTCTAGACAGACAAGGTGATCTACCGTGGATCGGTTACGGCGAAAACCACATTGAATATTAGATAGCAGATTTCGGGATTCTAAATACCATATAAGTCGCTTATTAATTATTTTTTCCAATATTTTACATACACAACTAGTTAAAGCTATCGGTCTATAGCTAGTTGGCTCTAATTTATCTTTGCCACTTTTATATATAGGTATAACGGTTGCTTGCCTCCATAGTGAGGGGAACTGCTGAGATTCCCAAACACTATTGTAGAGGTCTAAAAGAAGTGCCTGTCCTGCAGGGGGCAGCTGACGCAACATCTCATAATGAATGTCGTCTGGACCAGAGGCTGTGCTGCCGGCCTGGGACAGGGCGTAGGTCAGTTCATCTTTGGTAAAGGGGGAGTTATAATCCTCCCCCGACTTTGGCCAAAATCAATAGCATGGCGCTCGATGTTCCGCTTAGAAACTGCGAACTCGTTAGTGTAGCTCGCAGTGCTAGAAATAGCGGCGAACATCGAGCCCAATCCATAAACGACCTCCACAGGGGAGGAGACACGTGAACCGTTAGACATGAGGGCAGGTATATTGTTATTGGAATTGTTGCTATTACGTAATTTACGGATATTATCCCAAACCTTAGTTGTGGGAGTGGATATTGTAAGGGTGGAAATAAATTTTCTCCAAGACTCTCTTCTGCTTTCACGAATGACACGGCGAGCTCAAGCACGTAGAATCCGGAATGATTCCAGATTCTCCAAGGTAGGACGTCGGTGGAAAAGACGTAGGGCCCTTCGACGGTCAGAATTAGCCAACCGACACTCCTCGCTCCACCAGGGAAAGGGACGGTGGCGCGGATTTGGCGAGGATTTAGGGATGGAGGCCCTCGCCGCCGCGATGACCGTCGAAGTAAAATACTCAATCTTAACATCGACGTCAGGAGTAGGGGATTCGTGGAAAACGGCGAGCTCGCGGAATTTATTCCAGTCGGCACGTTTAATCACCCATTGGGGTACTCGTGCTGTACTTGGGCAATCTTGGAGTGGGTAAAGCAGTTTTGGGAAGTGATCGCTCCCACATAGGTCCGTATGGACATCCTAAAGGAAGAGGGCAGCGATACCTGGGCTACATAAAGTTAGGTCGATGGCAGAGGATACACCATTAAAAGTGGAAAAGTGTGTCTGGGTCCGTTGTTCATTAGCACCAGTTTTCCCGAGACAAGAATATCCTCTACCATCCTCCCGCGGGCATCTGTAAAATTAGATCCCCACACCAGGTTATGCGCATTAAAGTCCCCCAAGATGATATAGGGGGCGGGAAGTTGCATAAAGAGGGCCTCTAAGCTCCTCTTCGAAATACGTTCACCTGGCGGGAGTTATATGCAGCATACTGTCATCTCCGAAGCAAGGGAGACTCGGACAGCGATCACTTGGAGATCAGAAATGATGTTAATATTTTTGTGATATATATTGCGTCGTGCGAATATAGCCACACCTCCGCTAGCCCGATCAAAGAAAGGCTTGTCAGTACGATACACGTCGTACCAACGAAGCATCGGGTTGTCATTTGCGCGGAAGTGGGTCTACTGCAAACACAAGATGGAAGGATGCAGGGAAGAAATTTGTAATTTAATTTCCTCTACACGAGCAAAGAAACCCCTACAATTCCATTGTAGTAGCGTCATACTTGGTAAATATAAAATTTAGTTATCCTCGCAATCCATGACACTATCTCTTAAAATTAAAAATTGGTTGAGGGCCTTTTTAGGTCCTCTCCCCTTTCCCAGTCTCTCCTGGATCTCCCGCTTCAGGAGAGGCTTTGGTTTACTTTGGAGAGACTGGGTAGTCGGATCCTTGCGCGAAGGCTTTGTTAAGGCCTTCGACGCTTTTTTAGTATTATTCTTTTCGGCGGTCTTTCGCTGGTCCTTCTTCAAGGCACCAGTGGGACTCGTCTTTACGGCCTCACCTGTTTCGCCACTCATCCCGGGCTCTGGTGGCCCAGAGGCGAGAGTGAGCAACTCAACAGTGGCCGCATGCAATTAAATTAAGAAAATAATAAATATTTAAATAAAAAATCAAATCTAAACTAAAAGAATCTTATATTATAAAAGTAGAATTCAATATAAAATTACAATTATGGTAGTTGAAATTAAAGTTGAAATAATGATTATAATAACAATATTAATGTATTACAATGTAACCTAAAAAGAACTGAATGTGGATTAATTAGATATAAATTGATTAGGTAAAAGAATATATTGACAATGGATATGATTTTACAAGAATAGGACCATTTTACATAAAACATGAATATATAACATATTAAGTAAATAAATTAAAAATTAAAAAACATAATATTTTAGGTTAAGATGGATAAGTAAATATGGCAAGAATCAAAAAATATAATATTAAATTATTGATTGTTGAGGATTGATAATGATGATTTAAAATCTATATTTTAATACTGAATTCTGTCTTATCTGCTTTAATGCCCTCTTTCTCTTTCCTTGTTTTTTTTTTTTTTTTTACATTGAGCACCACAAGACGTTTCACTGCGGACACAGTCGTCATCATCACCAGCTAGCTCACTCTCAGACAGGTCCCGCAGCAAGAATTCATGGGGAACTCCACCTCATCAATATAAGGAGGATAGGTCTACATTATTCGTGGTCAGTGCCAATTTTCTGGTGGGAACTTCAGGCAATTACTGTTAGGTGTCGGCCCTCAAGATTTTTGTTCAATGTTGTACTCAGTGTTGCCCATCGGTGAAGATGGGCCCACTGTGTCTGTGGACGAGGAGGAGGTGAGGTACAGGGATGATCTAGAGCCAATTACCCATTTCCTATCTGTGGAAGCTCCCACATACTGCGCCTACAGGACCAGAGAAGTGAAGCTTTACAGTATATTGAAAGACATGTCCCTCCCCCTGATTGACAGGATCCTAACTGCTCTCCTCAATATTTTCCCGTATATTCAGAACCAAATCGGAGCCTATGTTACTGTGATTGACCGGTATGATGAGGCTATCCTATCAGATGACGCAATGGCTATGGGCCTGGCCACAGGAATTACATTGAGGGAAGGCGAAGCTTTCTCCTTGATGGCTCTATTTGTTTTGGGTCCCGCTTACTCGCAACGGAATCGCTTACCAGATCAAATATACAAAAGGGCCAAAGCCGCCGCTGCTCAGGGTGATTTCAAGTACCTGTCAGCGGCCGGCACGTTTCCTTACTACAATACATCATGTTCTTCATAAAAGAATCTTAGATTGATGAATAAGATTTATTGTAGAGAATTAGATATTAATAATAAATAATTAAAATTGAAAATTAATAATTTAATAATATATATATAATTATTAAAAATAAAATTTAGAAAATAATAAATATTATATATAACATAAATTGTACTAAATATTATAAGATTCTTAATTTTAAATATTTATTATATATTATTTAATATTTTAAAAGTAAATGAATAAATTTAATAATAAATTCAAAAATTGAATTTAAGTTTATTGATTTTTTAAATATTTATTATTTCTTAATTTAATATTCACTTTTCATTTTTATCAAAAAGTTTTCATTAAATTTGTTCATTTATTTTTATAAATATTTATTTATTCAATTTAATAACAAATATTAAAAAATTATATTTTAAATTGATGTTCGATTTAAATTTTTATCACAAATGTTTTATTAAATGTTTTATTAATTGTATTTATTTATTTTGTAAATATTAAATAACCAATAATAAATATTTAACAATAATAATTTAATAATATTTAGTATTAATTATGTTAAATAATAATATTTTAATTTATATCAATAAATAATAGATACGGATAGTTAACCTCAATTTTATTGGAGCACTTGAAAAAGTATAAGAACAATTTTTTTCACTAATATTTACGAATAGTAAATAATATTAATCAAAATATTCAATATAAATCACTACTGAATATAATTTATTAGCACATATATAATTCGCACTTGTATGAATCTAAAACACGTGTTGTGAATGTAGACACTAGAATTATTATTATTATTATTATTATTGTTTAAAGGCCCATCGACACATCGAGGTCATTAGGGCCTTGAAATATATTATAAACATAATAAAATCCCCATAGGGGAAAGAGATAAAACATTCACCATCTGGGGGCATACGGAGTCCCAAATGGGTTTTGGGGAAAATTTTAATATAACTTGCTAAAAAAAAAAACGTGATCCTCCTTTTAAAAAACAAAAAAACATTTTTAAAATTAACATTTAAAAATGCAAAAAAAGTTAAAATGATAAAACAAAAAAGACAAAAAAATGTTAAATTGTATAAAATTTTTAAAGTAAAAACAAAAGTATAAAAATGTTAAAAAGATTCAATATGGATAAACCCCAAAGAGCACTTTTAAAAGGACTCAAAGGTTAAAAAGTCGCCCCGGGGATAAAAAAGGAGTAAAAAAAATAACTCCCCCCCCCTATCACGAAAAAAAAAACGCAGGTCCTTTTAAATCAAGGCCCCGGATAGGGGGATTTTCGACTCCCCCAAATGTGATACACACTCAAGGACATCGAAAACTACCTGGGGGGGGTCCCCCCCTAAACCCCACGGGTGAATGAAGTATGTCGGCGGTTTGTCCTGAAAAATTTCTGATTTGTATAAAGGGGGACCGCGAAACCCCCCCTGATGGAGAGCTTGTTTTGGGGGGTGAGACCCCGAACCAAATTTAAACCCCCCAAAAATTTTGTTCACAAAAGGAGGGCAGCATACGAAAAATCCTAGGTTTGGAGATAAAGATGACCCCAGAAAGGTTCTTCCCCCCCCATATTTTGACCGGCACCCCCCTTTTGGGGGTTTAAGAGGAAGAGAATGTGCACCGGTTGGCAATGGGAATGTTTGTCACCTACAAAATGCAAAATAAGTAGAGGCCTCGAAAAATAGAAGAAAAGGTACCCCCGGGAAAAAGGGAAAATATCTTCGAGATGTTATTTCGTCCCTACGGAATTCTGGGGAAAAGTAGGACCCGATTGGAAAGATGGGCTCCAATAAAATAGACAAGTTTTCCCAATTCGAAAAAGGGGTAGTTACTTGGGGGTTGAGTTGAAGCTGGGAAAAAAATTTCAATAATCGGAGGACAAGGAAGACCCCGACTCTGCCTCAGGTACCGCACATTTTTACAAGGATAGGGGAAGGGTAGCAGGCTTTTTTCTTGGTTTTTAATCCGATGGCGGCATATGCGGTAGCCCAGATCTTTCCCCGGTAGGAGAGGGCCTAGCTTTTTGGAAAATAGCCCCGGAAAGGTGATGTAGGGCCCCCAACCGGGGCCTCATCAAGGGAAAATCAGAGAAACCCCCCAAAAACTCGCCGGCTTTTCCGTCAATCCCAGGCAGGGGGAACTTTGAAAAGGGACTGAATCATCGGGCGAATTGGGTGCAAGATGACCCTTACCTGGATGAAGAGAAAATCCGGAAACCGCTCAGTGGGGGAAAACAAGTACGTTATAGAAATCCCTGGGCCCCCCTTTTTTCTTAAAAAAAAATCATTGGAAAAATTTACTTCCCCGGAAGTGTGTTTTAAGAATAAAATTAAAATAAAAACGGATTTTCCCCCCGCCCCCCAATTTTAAAAGGGGGTTTTTTCAAATCCGTACTCCGGTGGTTTTCCCCCCCTTTTAAAAAATCAAAAAAACCCAAAAAATATGTTTATTAAAAAAGGTAACGAACGTTTGAGACAGGAGATGCCCCCCGTAAATGTCTTGGGAGAATATCGGAAATAGTTGGGGGGATAAAAAAACCCTATAGTCTTTTAAAATTTTTTTGCAATTTTTTAATAACAACTAGTTTTTAATATTTTTTTTTTAAATTTTTATCCTTGCCTTTTTATAAATCGGATAGGGTTTTCCCTTTCCCCATAGTGATGGGAACGTGAGTTTAAAAAAAATTATTGTAGTTTTTAAAAATAAAATTTCCTTCGGTGGGGTTTAACTCCCGCAACATTTCTTTGGGAATGTCATAGGGGGGAAAAATTTGGTAAAAAATTGGGGGGGGAAAATTTTGGCCTTTATTTTAAAAAGTGGGGTTAGTCCCCCCCAAATTTGTTTCAAAGTAAAATTTTTTGGGTTAGTTTTTCCCCGCTTCTGCACCCAAAATCATTGGGTATTCACGTGCTAAAAATTGTGGCCCCCCTTTAAAACCCAATACTTTGGACCTCCCGGGGGAATGAAAAAAAAAAATTTTTAAAAAAAAAATGAGGGCAGGATATTATTATAGAATCTTTGTATGCGTAATTGATTCCCCCCCAAAACCCTTTTATTTTTGGGGGTGGTTTTTTGTATGGGTAAAATAAATTTTCAAGAATCTTTTATGCTTTCAAGTAGAAAAAAAGGGTTTCCGGCGCAGCCCCCAAAAAATCCCCCAGTTTTTTTAAAGTGGGACGTCGTTGGAAGGCGTTGACCCTTGAGGGTTTTCCCAAAGGGCCCAAACCCCACACTCCTGTTCCAAGGGAACAGGGGGGTTTGGCGAGGATTTAGGGGGGGGAATTTCCCCCGACCCCCGCGTGACCGTTTAAGAAAAAAATGCCCCCTTTTAAAATTGGCGTAAAGAAGAAGGGTCTATTAAAACCCCAAGCAAAAGGAAAATTTTTTCGGTCAGTATTTTTGAAACTTTTGGGGCCCGGCTACCCGGGAGGTTTTTAAGGGGTTTGGAAAGAGAACGAGAAAACTTCGTTTTTTTTAGGTCGGTGAGTTTTTATGGGAAAAAAGGAGGGATCTGGGTACATAAAGTTGGTCGATGGGATTTTTTCCCTTTTTAAAGGTGGATAATTTTGTCGGGGGAACCCCGGGGGATCCTTTGGGTTTTCCCCCTGGGTTGTTAACCCCCTGACGGTAAACCCCACCGCGCTAAAAAGCAAATTTCCCGCATGGGGCGGGCCCGGAGATGGGTCAGCCAGAAATTTTTGCGGGAAAAAAGGTCCCCTTTTTTAATTTTGGGGCTTCATGAACGAAACGTCTTTTAAAAATGGGGGTCCCGGGTTTTTTTAAAAACCTACTGGGTAATGTACTTAAAAGGTATGTGTTTTTGAGAAGTCATAGGTAATGAATAAATTCTTTTAAAAGGGGGCACCCCCTCATGAATTTATGAAAATAGTAGTGCCCCCCGGGGGTTTTCTCGGTGGAAGTTGTTATTCAAAGGGGGAAAAATTACATATGTTATACAGTTAAAATTTAAAATTTAGTTACGTTGAGGGCCCATAATTCCCTCAGTAAAAATTTAAGCAAGTGTAAAAACTTTCCCCTTTTTTTTTCCCCCTTTTATAAAAAAAATTCCAAAATTTGAAACAGTATTTTTTTTTTTCCCCATAAAAAAAATACAAAATTTGTTTAGTAATTTAAAAAAAAAGGGGACGGTTTAAAATTTTTTTAAAACCCCCCCTTTTTTGCCCCTTTTTGGGGGGGAATTTTTTAAAAATTTTTTAGGGGGTTTGCCTACATAAAAAAATGAATATCGTCCGAATTTCATGTTATAGTTGATTTTTTGCGCTGGCAAAGGGTGAGTCAGTCGTGGGGAAATTTTTTTTTATAAGTATAGATTATATATCAACTTTACCAAGAAAAAAAAAAGGGGGCCACCCAAACTGAAGTGGAAAAGTAAAATATATTTGATTTGAAAAAAAAGGTTGGTGAATTTTGGAAAAAAAAATTTTTTTTAAAAAAATTTGTAAGTGTGCGATAAGGTCGGGGCACTTGGAATTAAAAAGGGGTTTTCATTAAGATTCATTGAATATTTTTGACAAAATACAAAGGATTTTTTCCCCGGGGGTTTGAAAAAAATTTTAAAATTTGAAGTTTGCTTAGCTTTTAAAAAATTTGTAAATTAAGAAAAACACTCAAATATTTTAATGACCCACAAAATATTGAAATGTTTTTTTTAACTTCCCAAAAAATTTAAGACTTTTAAAGTTATGTTTTCAGCAGCTTGTAAAATAAATTTTTCAGCCCAAAAGTTTTTAAATTTATAAGTCGCAAGACGCAAAAGAAAATTAGTTTTGCTTTATTTCAATATAAAAAATTTTAAAGTGAACCCTTGCCCCCATCCAAACCCAAAAATTTGAAAAAATTTCCCCTTTTGGAAAAATTTTAAAATTTATTTTTAAAAAAAGTATTTTAAATTTTTCCCCGAAAACCATCATTTTTTGTGTGTAAATATTACTAAAGTTATCATAAAATAAAAAAAGAAAATTAGTTTAAAATTTTCCATTTTTTTTTTTTTAAAAAGGGTTTTTTATTCATGATTCAGTCTTTCAATTTGCTTTATATTTATTTTATGGGTGTTTATAAACAGAAGTAAAGTTCCCCGTTTAAGTGTATGGGGATCCCATAGGGGCATGATTTTAACAGTTAAAAGGGGGTGTAAAATATAAGGGGAAATTGGGGAAAGGTGGAAGGAAAAAAATGTGGGGCAGATGGGGAAAAGGATAGGCTGTTTTCCCCAAAAGCCCCCCGAAGCTGGTGTGCGGTGTTTTTTTAAAAGCATAAAGGTATGTACAAAAAATTGGTTAATTTTTAAAACAAAAGTGTTATAAATGAAAATTTTTTAATATTGAAAAGTGATTTTTAGTATATGTTACATAATAATTTTAAAATTATTAGACACACAGTAATTTTTTTTTTTTAAAAAAACCAGGA
This sequence comes from Timema cristinae, assembly GCA_039000515.1. NCBI lineage: Eukaryota > Metazoa > Arthropoda > Insecta > Phasmatodea > Timematidae > Timema > Timema cristinae. The sequence goes on from JBCFYV010002255.1 coordinate 34,050,536, forward strand.
AAGATGCGAAAAGTTGTGGATGTTTTGGAATGGGGAAAAAATAGATATTAAGGCTAAAAGATTTTCGCTTGGGTTGGATGAGACGGGGCCCTAAACCCTAGATTAAAAAACAAGCGCTGACTTCCCCGTTGCCCCTTTTGGGGCTTTCCTGAAAATAGACACAAATCGGGGAAAAATTTGGTGACCCAAAAACAAAAATAAATGAAGAATGGGGCGAAAAAGGCGACGCCGTAAAGTATGACTGCGCAATGGGATTCCACATCGTGGGGATTCCCGGGCGGAGAACTTCCCCAATTCGTTTTTTTGGCCTGGGGAATATGTTCCTGGCGATCCAAATGTTTTCCCCCAATGTTCCCCTTTTTTTTTCCCCCCCTGTGGCAGATTTTTTAAATTTTCCGGGGGTTGGCCCAAATTTTTAAAAAATTTGGGGGTTTTTAAAACCCCAAGGGTAGGAGAAGCCCGGCTTCATTTTGTTTATAATTAGATTAAAAATTTTTTTGGGGAAATCTAACCCTTTGTTTGGGATTAAATTTTTAAAATTTTTTAAAAATTTTTTTTTTAAATATTTCAATTTTTTCCCAAAAAATGGGAAAATTTTATAAAAAATTTTAAAGTGCCTTTTTTTGGGGGGACAAGCGAATTTGGTCGTAATCTTGCTGGATAAAATGTTATTAACTTTTGAGAGATATATCGAATTTTTTTATAATTTAGAATGTTTGTTTTTTTTTTAAAAAGATATTTCGGGGGAAATAAATTAAA
>JBCFYV010002255.1:34051394-34101199 GCA_039000515.1 Timema cristinae
TATTTTAAGTGTTTATTTAAGTACAATTCGCAATATTGATATTATATTTAGACCAATAACAAGTGTAACAGTCACGATGAATCGAAAATTGAACATATATTTACATTTAAAGTGGAATTTTTTTTCTTTAATACAGTTATTTACAATTATTGAAGACCTGAAAATTTTAACCAGATAAAGCCCAAAAATTAATATACAAAATGCACCAAAAAATTTAGTTTACAAAACATAAGGACATTAAAAAAAAACTTGTATTATTAAAATACATATAAAAACGAACCCATATCTTAGAGAAATAATTTTTATGGATATTTTATAGTATGTTTTTAAATTTATTTATTTGAGCTATTTAACGTGCATTTTCTGAAACAAGTGATTATATCACCACACGACAGACTTCTGCAAGAGAAAACGTAAGAGCCTTCAAATTTTGTTGGAAAAGTACTTTCCCATACTTTCCAGGGCTCTTTTACATACCACAATTGAAATGGGATCAACGGCTTTACTTCACCTCCAAAGGAAGTTGTGCTATTAATTTTTTATTGAACATTAAAATTCCGTCCACCTCATCTGGGTTTGAACCCACGAACATCGGATCCTGAGGTGAGCTCTTTATCTCAAGACAATCGATAATTTGTATGGTAGAATTGATTTATATCAATTTCATGATTTTCATTCTCAGGTTTTCAATTGTATTTTTACAAATAATTATTGGTCTGCATATTTAATTTGTAACACAACACATTCGTTTATAGAATAGCAATCTATATATTTTTAAATAAAAAATATTCATATTTTACTATATTTTAGATACCGATAAAGAGGAAAAGGAAAACAGATAAAGCGAAATGGACTGGAAACGTGATGAAAGAAGCCTTATAAGCAATTAATGAAGGTGGGAAGGTGGAAAACTGAGAGCAGTATCCAAGGCATATGGAATTCTTGTTTCTTATCTAAAGGATAGATAAAAGCCTGGTCAGTCAAAAGAGGCACGTTTAGGAAGAAAAGCTACCTTTTCTCACGAACAAGAAAAATAACTGGCTAAACATGTCATTATGATGGCTAAAATATTATCACCCATTGAGCCTCGAAAAATTGCTTTTGAATTTTAAAGTATAAATAACATACCACACAATTTCAAAACCACCTTAAGAACTGCTGGTAAAGACTGGCTCGGCGGATTTCTTCGGCGAAATCTAGAAATCAGCCTTCGGAAACCAGAGGCAACAAGCGATAGCCGAATTCTAGGTTTCAAAAAGGATGCTGTGATAGAATTGTTCTCAAATTTGGAAGGAGTAGTGGAAAAACACAAGTTTCTTGGTTCGAGAATCTCTACTATGGACGAAAGGGGAATCTCAACTGTTCATACCCCACAGAATATATTTGGACCTAAGGCGCAAAAGCAAATAGGATCAACAACAAGCTGGTAAAGAAGCAAAAATATTACCATATGTGCTGCTATGAGTGCAAGTGGAAGTTTGTACCTCCTATGTTTATTTTTCCTCGATTAGGGATGAGTCCTACGCTCGCCAAAGGTGGTCCAGAAGAAGCTATTTACCATTGTTCTAAGAATGGCTGGATTAATGAAGACCTGTACATTATTTTGCTTCAACACTTCGCGAAATGTGTGAGACCAACCAAGAACGAACCAGTTCTACTAATCATTGATAATCATGGCACTCACAAATCACTACAAGCATTCACAATGGAACTGTAGTCTTGACAATTCCACCTCACACATCACTTAGACGCCAAACTCTGGACCTTACCTTTTTTTGGTCCTCTGAAAACTGCACATAAAAGAGAGAGTGGTTTATTTCTCAAGACCTTTCCTTATGAGAAGATATGATCTGATGATGTTGATTTCCTTTGTATTAAGGCTTTCATAAGAATAGTAACAATTGAAAAGGGAATATCCTGTTTTTCCTCGTCAGGAATCTTTCCACTTAACCCAAAAAATTCACGGAAGACTTTGCACCAGCAGTAATGCCCCAAGCTGTTAATATTATCATTATTATTGTTGTTTAACGGCCCATCGACACATCTAGGTCATTAGAGCCTTGAAATATATTAAAAACATAATAAAATCCCCATAGGGGAAAGAGATAAAACATTCACCATCTGAGACACTCCCTAGGAGTGCTCAAATGGACTCTTGGTATAAATTAAGTGATACACCTCCTAAAAAAAAACCACAAGTGTATCACTCCAATAAAAAGACAAAACAAACACATTAAAATATGACACGTTAAAAAGACAAAACATGTTAAAATGATAATACGTTAAAAAGACAAAACAACATGTTAAATTGTAATAAAACTGTTAAAAAAATCTCAATATGAGATAATATCCAAAAGAGCCACTTTATAAAAGTGACTCAAATGGCATTAAAAAGATCCGCCTGGCGTATAAAACGGAGTAAACAAATAACTCCATCAGCACTATCGCGTCATAAAAAACGTAAGTCACCTTTAAAATCAAGAGCCAGACGGATAGGGGCTAGTTTGCGACACTCCACCAAAATGTGATGCACACTAAGGGGAGTATCACAAAACTCACACACTGGAGGTGGATCCCCTCTTAGTAAAAAACTATGGGTCAATGAAGTATGCCCGACGCGGAGTCTAGTCACGATGACCTCCTCTCCTCTAGACTTTCGTATAGAAGAGGGCAATCGCGACACACCCTCCCTGATGGACCCCAGCTTGTTCTGAGCAGGGGTCGAGACCCACTGCTCGTGCCAGGTGCGTAACACTCCACGCCGAACATAACCCTTTAGATCTAAAAACATGACACCCAGACTCGCCTCCGGAGGCAGGCGTGCTGCTTCCTTGGCTGCCTGGTCCGCCAGTTCATTTCCTGGAAGACCAGCGTGACCAGGAATCCAGCAAAAGGCGAGCCGGGTGCTTAATGAATCAATTTTAAAAATTGCTCATGTATCATCTGCACGAGGGGATTCGAGGAGTAGAGAGTGGGCAATGCCAACAGAGCACTCATGGAATCCGTGCAGATGAGGACAGAACGGTGACTACTTCTGTAAACAAAACACAAAGATTTAAAAATGGCATATAATTCAGCCGTAAAAACACTGATTTCTTTAGGTAAACCAAATTTAAAATTGGATCCTTCCACAACAAAAGCACATCCCACGGAGGCTCCAGATTTAGAGCCGTCAGTGTAGATGCGCTCAAATCCGTGAAAGCGAGTGGAGAGGAGCTCTTTAAAGGTCCTCTCATATACAAAGTTTGGGGTGGTCGCTTTAGGGAACTTGGCAAGATCAAAATGGCATTGAGGTAGGCGTATCTTCCAGGGAGAAACACGACCTGGGGATGTGGGGATAGCCTTTGGCAAAACTATCCCACACGTGTCGAAAACCGATAGCATCCTGATTCCAACCGTCCTTGTACTACGACATTTGGTTTCATACAAGACACGGTTAGGGGGATGAAACACAGGACGATAGGCAACATGCTGCGCCATGCAATGAAGTTTCGACACGTAAGATGCCAGAAGATAGGACCGCCGGTAAGAAAGAGGCGGCTCACCGGCGTCGGCACAGATGCTGACGACTGGACTGGTACGAAAGGCACCAGTATCCAGTCGATTGCCAGCATGGTGGACACTATCTAGCATCTTTAACGCCGAGGGTCTAGCTGAGCCATAAACAAAGCTCCCGTAATCTAGTTTAGATCTGACCAAGGCCCTATACAGGCGCATCAAGGTTTCCCTATCAGCACCCCAGGACCGGCCGCTAACCACTTTGAGCAAATTCAATGCCTTGATACACCTCGCTTTCAGGTCTTTGATGTGGGGGATCCAAGTTAGTTTAAAACCAAATAAAATTCCCAGGAACCTATCGCTCTACGAGACTGGTAAAACAACATGGTTCATTAAAATATTGGGGACTTGCTGTATTCCGCGTAATCTGTGGAAGTGGACTACCGTCGTCTTGGCCGCTGAGAAGGTAAAGCCACTATGCGATGCCCATATACACAGATTGTTGACAGCTAATTGTATCTGACGTTCAGCTCTGTGGAGACTCGATGAACTGCAATAAATTGCGAAGTCATCCACGAAAAGACATGAACGGACAGGTACGCGCACGTTGTCCACGATACTATTTATCGCGATAGCGAATAACGTACAGCTTAAAATACTACCCTGAGGCACCCCATTTTCTTGAATAAAATCATCGGATAAGGTGTTGTTTAACCTTACCCGGAAGTGTCAATACGATATAAAATTATATATAAAAATTGGAAGGTTCCCTCGAAACCCCCAAATAAAAAGTGTTTTCAAAATGCCTTACCGCCAGGTGGTATCGTACGCTTTCTCCAGATCGAAGAAGACAGCCAAAAGATGCTGCTTATGGAGAAAAGCGTCACGAATAGCCGTCTCTAGACAGACAAGGTGATCTACCGTGGATCGGTTACGGCGAAAACCACATTGAATATTAGATAGCAGATTTCGGGATTCTAAATACCATATAAGTCGCTTATTAATTATTTTTTCCAATATTTTACATACACAACTAGTTAAAGCTATCGGTCTATAGCTAGTTGGCTCTAATTTATCTTTGCCACTTTTATATATAGGTATAACGGTTGCTTGCCTCCATAGTGAGGGGAACTGCTGAGATTCCCAAACACTATTGTAGAGGTCTAAAAGAAGTGCCTGTCCTGCAGGGGGCAGCTGACGCAACATCTCATAATGAATGTCGTCTGGACCAGAGGCTGTGCTGCCGGCCTGGGACAGGGCGTAGGTCAGTTCATCTTTGGTAAAGGGGGAGTTATAATCCTCCCCCCGACTTTGGCCAAAATCAATAGCATGGCGCTCGATGTTCCGCTTAGAAACTGCGAACTCGTTAGTGTAGCTCGCAGTGCTAGAAATAGCGGCGAACATCGAGCCCAATCCATAAACGACCTCCACAGGGGAGGAGACACGTGAACCGTTAGACATGAGGGCAGGTATATTGTTATTGGAATTGTTGCTATTACGTAATTTACGGATATTATCCCAAACCTTAGTTGTGGGAGTGGATATTGTAAGGGTGGAAATAAATTTTCTCCAAGACTCTCTTCTGCTTTCACGAATGACACGGCGAGCTCAAGCACGTAGAATCCGGAATGATTCCAGATTCTCCAAGGTAGGACGTCGGTGGAAAAGACGTAGGGCCCTTCGACGGTCAGAATTAGCCAACCGACACTCCTCGCTCCACCAGGGAAAGGGACGGTGGCGCGGATTTGGCGAGGATTTAGGGATGGAGGCCCTCGCCGCCGCGATGACCGTCGAAGTAAAATACTCAATCTTAACATCGACGTCAGGAGTAGGGGATTCGTGGAAAACGGCGAGCTCGCGGAATTTATTCCAGTCGGCACGTTTAATCACCCATTGGGGTACTCGTGCTGTACTTGGGCAATCTTGGAGTGGGTAAAGCAGTTTTGGGAAGTGATCGCTCCCACATAGGTCCGTATGGACATCCTAAAGGAAGAGGGCAGCGATACCTGGGCTACATAAAGTTAGGTCGATGGCAGAGGATACACCATTAAAAGTGGAAAAGTGTGTCTGGGTCCCGTTGTTCATTAGCACCAGTTTTCCCGAGACAAGAATATCCTCTACCATCCTCCCGCGGGCATCTGTAAAATTAGATCCCCACACCAGGTTATGCGCATTAAAGTCCCCCAAGATGATATAGGGGGCGGGAAGTTGCATAAAGAGGGCCTCTAAGCTCCTCTTCGAAATACGTTCACCTGGCGGGAGTTATATGCAGCATACTGTCATCTCCGAAGCAAGGGAGACTCGGACAGCGATCACTTGGAGATCAGAAATGATGTTAATATTTTTGTGATATATATTGCGTCGTGCGAATATAGCCACACCTCCGCTAGCCCGATCAAAGAAAGGCTTGTCAGTACGATACACGTCGTACCAACGAAGCATCGGGTTGTCATTTGCGCGGAAGTGGGTCTACTGCAAACACAAGATGGAAGGATGCAGGGAAGAAATTTGTAATTTAATTTCCTCTACACGAGCAAAGAAACCCCTACAATTCCATTGTAGTAGCGTCATACTTGGTAAATATAAAATTTAGTTATCCTCGCAATCCATGACACTATCTCTTAAAATTAAAAATTGGTTGAGGGCCTTTTTAGGTCCTCTCCCCTTTCCCAGTCTCTCCTGGATCTCCCGCTTCAGGAGAGGCTTTGGTTTACTTTGGAGAGACTGGGTAGTCGGATCCTTGCGCGAAGGCTTTGTTAAGGCCTTCGACGCTTTTTTAGTATTATTCTTTTCGGCGGTCTTTCGCTGGTCCTTCTTCAAGGCACCAGTGGGACTCGTCTTTACGGCCTCACCTGTTTCGCCACTCATCCCGGGCTCTGGTGGCCCAGAGGCGAGAGTGAGCAACTCAACAGTGGCCGCATGCAATTAAATTAAGAAAATAATAAATATTTAAATAAAAAATCAAATCTAAACTAAAAGAATCTTATATTATAAAAGTAGAATTCAATATAAAATTACAATTATGGTAGTTGAAATTAAAGTTGAAATAATGATTATAATAACAATATTAATGTATTACAATGTAACCTAAAAAGAACTGAATGTGGATTAATTAGATATAAATTGATTAGGTAAAAGAATATATTGACAATGGATATGATTTTACAAGAATAGGACCATTTTACATAAAACATGAATATATAACATATTAAGTAAATAAATTAAAAATTAAAAAACATAATATTTTAGGTTAAGATGGATAAGTAAATATGGCAAGAATCAAAAAATATAATATTAAATTATTGATTGTTGAGGATTGATAATGATGATTTAAAATCTATATTTTAATACTGAATTCTGTCTTATCTGCTTTAATGCCCTCTTTCTCTTTCCTTGTTTTTTTTTTTTTTTTTTACATTGAGCACCACAAGACGTTTCACTGCGGACACAGTCGTCATCATCACCAGCTAGCTCACTCTCAGACAGGTCCCGCAGCAAGAATTCATGGGGAACTCCACCTCATCAATATAAGGAGGATAGGTCTACATTATTCGTGGTCAGTGCCAATTTTCTGGTGGGAACTTCAGGCAATTACTGTTAGGTGTCGGCCCTCAAGATTTTTGTTCAATGTTGTACTCAGTGTTGCCCATCGGTGAAGATGGGCCCACTGTGTCTGTGGACGAGGAGGAGGTGAGGTACAGGGATGATCTAGAGCCAATTACCCATTTCCTATCTGTGGAAGCTCCCACATACTGCGCCTACAGGACCAGAGAAGTGAAGCTTTACAGTATATTGAAAGACATGTCCCTCCCCCTGATTGACAGGATCCTAACTGCTCTCCTCAATATTTTCCCGTATATTCAGAACCAAATCGGAGCCTATGTTACTGTGATTGACCGGTATGATGAGGCTATCCTATCAGATGACGCAATGGCTATGGGCCTGGCCACAGGAATTACATTGAGGGAAGGCGAAGCTTTCTCCTTGATGGCTCTATTTGTTTTGGGTCCCGCTTACTCGCAACGGAATCGCTTACCAGATCAAATATACAAAAGGGCCAAAGCCGCCGCTGCTCAGGGTGATTTCAAGTACCTGTCAGCGGCCGGCACGTTTCCTTACTACAATACATCATGTTCTTCATAAAAGAATCTTAGATTGATGAATAAGATTTATTGTAGAGAATTAGATATTAATAATAAATAATTAAAATTGAAAATTAATAATTTAATAATATATATATAATTATTAAAAATAAAATTTAGAAAATAATAAATATATATATATAACATAAATTGTACTAAATATTATAAGATTCTTAATTTTAAATATTTATTATATATTATTTAATATTTTAAAAGTAAATGAATAAATTTAATAATAAATTCAAAAATTGAATTTAAGTTTATTGATTTTTTAAATATTTATTATTTCTTAATTTAATATTCACTTTTCATTTTTATCAAAAAGTTTTCATTAAATTTGTTCATTTATTTTTATAAATATTTATTTATTCAATTTAATAACAAATATTAAAAAATTATATTTTAAATTGATGTTCGATTTAAATTTTTATCACAAATGTTTTATTAAATGTTTTATTAATTGTATTTATTTATTTTGTAAATATTAAATAACCAATAATAAATATTTAACAATAATAATTTAATAATATTTAGTATTAATTATGTTAAATAATAATATTTTAATTTATATCAATAAATAATAGATACGGATAGTTAACCTCAATTTTATTGGAGCACTTGAAAAAGTATAAGAACAATTTTTTTCACTAATATTTACGAATAGTAAATAATATTAATCAAAATATTCAATATAAATCACTACTGAATATAATTTATTAGCACATATATAATTCGCACTTGTATGAATCTAAAACACGTGTTGTGAATGTAGACACTAGAATTATTATTATTATTATTATTATTGTTTAAAGGCCCATCGACACATCGAGGTCATTAGGGCCTTGAAATATATTATAAACATAATAAAATCCCCATAGGGGAAAGAGATAAAACATTCACCATCTGAGACACTCCACAGGAGTGCTCAAATGGGCTCTTGGTATAAATTAAGTGATACACTTGCTAAAAAAAACCACAAGTGTATCACTCCAATAAAAAGACAAAACAAACATATTAAAATATAACACGTTAAAATGACACAAAATGTTAAATGATAATACGTTAAAAAGACAAAACAACATGTTAAATTGTAATAAAACTGTTAAAACGTAAAAACAAAAGTATCAAAGAATGTTAAAAAGATCTCAATATGAGATAATACCCAAAAGAGCCACTTTATAAAAGTGACTCAAATGGCATTAAAAAGATCCGCCTGGCGTATAAAACGGAGTAAACAAATAACTCCATCCGCGCTATCACGTAATAAAAAACGCAGGTCACCTTTAAAATCAAGAGCCAGACGGATAGGGGCATATTTACGACACTCCACCAAAATGTGATACACACTCAGAGGAGCATCGCAAAGCTCACACACTGGGGGTGGGTCCCCTCTCAATAAACCCCACGGGTGAATGAAGTATGTCCGACGCAGAGTCTTGTCACGATGAACTCTCCTCTAGACTTTCGTATAGAAGAGGGCCACCGCGACACACCGTCCCTGATGGACCGCAGCTTGTTCTGAGCAGGGGTCGAGACCCACGACACCATACATAAACCCACCAAAGTTTAGTCTCACAACGGCAGGAGCAGCACTACGAAGTATACCTCAAGGTTCCTGGATGATAAAGATGGACCTGAGAAACGGCTTCTTCCAGATACTTATTGACCCGGACACCCAGCACTTTTGCGGGGTATACTACAGAGGGAAGAAGTAATGCTGCACACGGTTGGCAATGGGACATAGTTTGTCACCCTACAAAATGCAAACTATAATGCTAGAGGCCGTCCGAACAATAGAAGAATGGATACCCGGAACAAGCGGAATAGTATACTTCGACGACCTGTTATTCTACAGTCCCGTACCGGAACTTCTGGAAGAAGTAGGACCAGCATTGGAAGAGATGGGCCTCACAATAAATCTAGACAAGTCTATCCTAATTCCGACAAGGAGGATAGTCTACTTAGGCTTCGAGATTGAAGCCTGGGAACAAAAAATTACAATAACTCCGGAGGCATCAAGGAAAGCACAGCGACTCTGCCATCAGGTACCGCACATTAGTACCAAGGATAGGGAAAGGGTAGCAGGCTTTATTTCTTGGCTTGCATACATCTCCGATGGCCGGCATATGCGGTAGCCCAGATCTTTCCTGGCTCAGGAGCATGGGCACTACGCTTTTTGGAAAATGAGCCGTGGACAACGTGTGCATGTAGGGCCCCAGAACCAAGGCCGTCATCAACGGGATACTCAGACGCAACCCCTACATCACTCGCCGGCTTCACGATCAATCCACCGCAGGCATGGGCGGAACATTTGAAGGAGCACCTAGAGATCATCAGGGCGGAATTAGTGGCTGCAATGATGACCCTTACATGGATGAAAGAGAAGTATCCGGAACACCGTCTCCAGCTGGGACCAGACAACGTGACCATCCTGTACAAATTGGTAGCAGGAAAGGGCTGGTGCTTTACTGACCCAGTCATGACGACACTCCATGGTAAAACCTTTCACACATTAAGGGACACGGAGACGGTCGTTTTCTGGATTCCAAGTGAGCTAAATCCCGCGGATAGCAAGCACATCCAAACGAGAAATGATAGAACTCCACGGACGAGAACCTGGAGACCCAACCATAAGTGTACATGATTTATTGTAATTATATATGTATATTGTTTCCAAGAACCTTACGATCTGAGACCGGTAAAACAGCGTGGTTTATTAAAATATTGGGGAATGGCTGTATTCCGCATAATCTATGGAAGTGGATGACCGTCACCTTGGCTGCGGAGATCTCAAGCCATTATGCGATGCCCACATCCATAGATTTTGACATCTAGTTGTATCCGCCGTTCAGTCCTGTGGAGATTCGATGAACTGCAATAAATTGCGTAGTCATGCACGAAAAGACATGAACGGACATGTAGACGAGCGTTGTTCACGATAGCATTTATTGAGATGGCGAACAACGTACAGTTCATAGTAATGCCCTGAGGCACCCCATTTTCTTAAATAAAATCATTGGATAAAGTTTTACCTTACCCGGAAGTGTGTATAAGACATAAAATTATCAATAAAAACCAGGATGTTCCCCCGAGACCCCAATTAAAAATGGTTTTCAAAATCCCGTACTACCAGGTGGTATTGTACGCCTTCTACAAATCAAATAAAACCGCCAAAATATGTTTATTGATAAAAGCGTAACGAACAGCCTTCTAGAGACAGACGAGATGACCCACCGTCAATCGTCTATGGCGAGAATATCGGAAATCAGATTGCGGGATAATAAACACCATATAGCTCGTTTAACATTTTTTGCAATATTTTACATACACAACTAGTTTATAACTAGTTGATTTTAATTTATCCTTGCCATTTTTATGAATACGGATAACGGTTGCCTGCCTCCATAGTGATGGGAACTGATGAGATTCCCAAACATTATTGTAGAGATATAACTGAAATTCCTGTCAGGTAGGGGATAACTGCCGCAACATTTCGTAGCGAATGTCATCAGGACCGGAAGTTTGTGACAAATTGGGACAGGAAATAGGCCAGTTTATCTTTAGTAAAGTGGGAGTAATAGTCCTCCCCCCAAATCTGATCAAAGTCAATTGTTTGGGATTAGATGTTCCGCTTCTGCACTGCGAAATCATTGGAGTATCTCACAGTGCTAGAAATTGTGGCGAGCCTCGAACCCAATACATTGACGACCTCCACGGGGAATGAGACAAGCAAACTGTTAAACATGAGGGCAGGTATATTATTATAGAATCTTTGCTACTGCGTAATCTACGATTACCATCCCAAACCTTAGTTTTGGGGGTGGTAGTTGTATGGGTAGAAATAAACTTTCTCAAGAATCTTTTATGCTTTCAAGTATGATGCAAAGGATCGCGCACGCAGAATCCCTAATGACTCCAGATTCTCCTACGTGAGACGTCGTTGGAAGAGACGTTGAGCCCTTCGACGGTCCGAAATGGCCAACCGACACTCCTCGTTCCACCAGGGAACAGGGTGGTTGGCGAGGATTTAGGGATGGAATCCCTGACCGCCGCGATGACCGTTTAAGTAAACTGTCCCGTTCTAAGATTGGCGTAAAGAAGAAAGGGTCTATTAAATACGCCAAGCTAAGGAATCTTATCTCGGTCAGTACGTTTAAGCACCCATTGGGGTACCCGTGCTATACCGGGAGGATCTTGAAGTGGTGAAAGCAGAACGAGAAAACTATCGCTATTTTATAGGTCCGAGTGAGCTTCTCATAGGAAATGAGCAGGGATCCTGGAGCTACATAAAGTTAGGTCGATGGCAGAGTATACACTATTAAAGGTGGATAAGTGTGTCTGGGTAAACCCATGGTGATCCAAGTTGGTTCTACCACATGAGGTCCTGTTAATCCTCCTGACGGTAAACCACACACGACGCTAAATATGACAAACTTCGCATGGGGCAGCGCCAGGAGATAGGTCAGCGCAGCAAGTATGTGTGCAGGAAAGTGCCAATTTTACGTCTGGACTCTCATGAACGAAACCGATCATTTCTCAAAGTAGGGTACCCGGTTATTTTCATCCCTACTGGGCATACATGCTACTTCAATAGAGATATGTAGCTTCTGAGACAGCTCATAGAGTAATGAATCAAATTCTATTAAAGCGGCACCGCCTCATGAATTTATGAAAAACTAGATAGCTGTTGCCCGCGGCTTTTCTCGCGTGGAAGTTGATTATATACAAATACGAAAATATACATATGTATTTACAGATTAATTTAAAATATTACGTTACGTTGATGACCATAACTTGACCTCAGATCAAAAATAATGCAAGTCCGATACAAACTTTCACCCCCTTTTTCATCCCTTATTAAATAAAATTTCCAAAATTCCTGAAACACGTATTTATTTGTTTTACGTCAATAACCGAAATACAAAATTTTGTTTATGTAACTTTCAAAATGACGGACTTTCATACATATTATCATCCCCTATTTTGACCCCTTTGGGGTGGAATTTTCTAAAATCCTTTCTTAGTGGGTGCCTACATAACAAAATGAATATACAGTCCGAATTTCATGCTTATAGCCTTGATAGTTTGCGCTCGGCGATGATGAGTCAGTCAGTCAGGACATGTTATTTTATAAGTATAGATTATATATCAACTTTACCAAGAAAAACAAGGCGGCACAACAAACCTGAAGTGGAAAAATGTAAAAATATATTTGAGATCATTGAAAATATGGTTGGTGAATTGGAAAATAAATTCATTTAGAATAACTTTGTAAGTGATGCGATAAGTGCTCGACACTTCGGAATTGAAATGGTTCTACATTAAGACTTCATAGAATCATTTTCTGACAAAATACAAAGGATTTTTTCCGGATATAGAAAAACTTAATTCTGAAGTATGCTTAGCTAAGAACTTTGTAAATTAAGAAAAATCACTCAAATACTTTTAATGACCTACAAAATATTGAAATAGTTTTATCTAACCTTCCCAAACTCTTAAGACTCTTTCTAACGTTACCTGTTTCCTCAGCAGCTTGTAAAATAAATTTTTCAGACATCAAAAGTGTTAAAACTTATATAAGATCGACAATGACTAGCAAAAGAATATCTAGTCTTGCTATACTTTCAATATAAAAGAAGTTAAGTGAACGCCTTGTCCAAGATCCAACCGAAATTATGCAAAATTAGCCGACATTGGAAATCGTAGAATTCATTTTTAAATAAACCAGTATTTAACTTATATCCAGAAAACCATCATTAGTTGTAGTGTAAATATTACTCAAGTATATCATAAAATAATCAAGTAAGTTAGTTATTTCACCAGTTTTTTTTTTTCAAGCGTTTCCTTATCCTCACTGATTCAGTCATTTCAATTTGCCTTATATTTATTTTCACTGGGTGTCATACAACAGAAGTACAAGTCCACTGTTTAAAGTGTATGCGATCCTATCAGGAGTGCATGATCTATTAACAGTAAAGGAGCGTGTAGAATATAAAGGAGAATAATCGGCAAAGGTGGAAGGAAAGAATGTAGGCAGATAGGAAACGGATAGGCGTGTGTTCCCAACAGACCCAGCCGAATGCTGGATGATGACGATGATGATTATTAACAGCATAGGCCCTATAGTATCAAAAAATTGCTATCAATATTTAAACCAACGTGTATATAAATGTTAATTTATTATATATCTTGAATGTGTATTTTCTATGTATATGTTACATAATAATTTTAATTCATTACTGTTACACACAGTAATTTTATTTTTAAAATCACCACTGCATGCTACAGATGCGAAGAGTTGTGGATGTCTATTGGAACTGGGGAAACATCAGCATATTGTAACGGCTAACAAGATTTCATCAGCATTGGGTCTAGAGATGTAGCATCGGATGGCGTACCATAGACTCTAAACAACAACAAGACGCTGACTTACCCAGTTTGCCCGCTGCCCGAGGCTCCATGCAAGATAGACACAAGTCGGACGTAACTTCGCGTGACCGAAACAAACTAATACTAACTTGAAGAATGGGGCGCAAATCGGCGACGCCCGTAAAGTGGACTGACTGACGCAATGCGGATATCCACATCGTGAAGATTCCCGACCGGCCACGAACTTCCCCGAAGTTCGTTTTTAGGCATGCGCAATATGTTCCCTGGCGATCCTAAATGTTTTCCCCCACAATGTCTCCCTTCTTTTCCCCCTCTGTGGCAGATTGTATTTATACGGGCATCTGAGCCTACTATCGACACAATTGGGCCTTAACCGTACTAGGAGTAGGAGAAGCTCCGGCTTCATTCGTATTATAATGTAAGATCTAAATTATTTTCTGGCAACTCTAACTTAGCTTTGTATTAATATTAATTATTCTAAATTCAGTTTTGACGTCATTTCAATTTATCTCAAAATATGGAGCATTGTAGTAAATTTAATGTGACCTCGTGGGTATCACAATGCGAATCGAGTCGTAATCCTTGCTGGATAATAATCGATTATTAACTTTTGAGAGATATATCGAATTTCTTTCATCAATATAGAATGTTTGTTTTTTTTAACTCGATATTTCTGTGAGAAATATTTAAATGCATGTTCGCGGGAACATTGAGTTGGTTGAACTTAGAATTAAAACTTTTGTACCTTTGCTATAGACTCGTGACTATTTATTGTTATAAATTATTCGGAGTAAATTTGTGGATACCAATTTAGGGTATTTTTCTTATGTTTTGTTCAAGGAGGTTATTAAGTGTAAATACGCTTTGGTATTTAACTGTTAAGATATAAACCATATTATTGTAAGTTTTCTCTTGTAACGTATCTTAATCATCACAAACAAGCCTATAAATGTTTTGTAGCCTATCTACTCTGTCAACGCTAAAGTAAAGTAAATGATTATTTGTTTGTTATGAACTTTCTAAAATCTACTGATAATACTATAACATTTTTACGACTTTTTGGTGAAAACCATATATATTATACAATTATATATATTACAACTATATTTGATGTTCAATATTTAATCCTTTTAAATAAATTTGATATTCTATATTCTACAAATATCTTCTTGACGTGATTTATAATATAAGATTTACCCACCATACCCTAGGTATACGAGAGTATATTTAAGTAAGTTTTCTAATATGATGAACATGAGGGGCAGTATATATTCTTTACCTTCTCTTGAGATGGACTATCCATATGTTTTACTCTGCGACAGGTGGGAGTTGCGAGATCTGATGATTTGAATGTTGTCTTTAAACCTTGAAAGGACAGAACTCGTTGCATTCACTCCTGATGTCCCCCCTTTTTTGTATGTACCTTTCTTGTAGTTTGAGCCTCCCCCCCATTAGGACGGTTCAGAGAATTCAGGTGCATTACCTGTGTTCCATGCTTTTACTGGTTGTGACAGTGTCACATTTCAGCAGCAAAGGGAAAACACACTCAATTACGCCCCCTGTCCGGCTATCCAGACCACCACAATCTGTATCCCTTAACTATTTCTCTATTTTTAATTCCTTTCAATTTTGTTTCACACAGTCGCAGTATTTTTAGTTTTATCTCCCTCATCATTGCCGCAATTTCTTGTTCTTTTCCCTTTAGTGATACTATGTTAATTGTTGAGACTCGTAGACCAGTCCGTGTATAAGGTTGTCAATTGGTAGATCCGTTCTTTTCGAGGTTGTTGCCATTTTTTAAAGCATTCCTACATCCACTATCAGCTTGCTAAGCCTGTCATAGCTTCACCCTAGATGAAAAACAAAAACTATCGAGTTAAAATTGTCATAGTATTTCTGATGTACTTTAAATACGATATAATTGTGTGATTTTTTTGTATCACGTTTTGTATCGCCCCCCACAAATACAAATATTTAAATTATTTTTTATTACTTAAACATTATGCGAATGTATTGTTAAGAAGTTAATTATCTATACCTAGTACGTAATCTACGAATATTATCCAAAACCTTAGTTGTGAGAGTGGAAATTTTAAGGGTAGAAATTAACTGTCTCCAAGACTCTTCTGCTTTCTCGAATGACACGGCGAGCTCGAGCAAGTAGAATCCGGAATGACTCCAGATTTTCCAAAGTGGGACGTCGTTGAAAGAAGCGTAGGGCCCTTCGACGGTCAGAAATAGCCAACCGACACTCCTCGTTCCACCAGGGAACAGGATGTCGGCGCGGATTTAGGAATGGAAGCCATCCCACCACGATGACCGTCGAAGTAAAATTCCTAGCCTTAAAATCGACGTCGGGAGAATAGGGTTCATCAAATAGGACGATCTCATGGTATTTATCCCAGTCATTACGTTTATGAATCTATTGGGGTGCCAATGCTGTAATGGGAGGATCTTAAAGCGATGAAAGCAAAACGGGAAAGTGATCGCTGCCACATAGGTCCGAGTGAAGCTCCCAAAGGAAGTGAGCAGATATCCCGGGGCTACATAAAGTTTGGTCAATGACAGAGGATACACTATTAAAGGTGGATAAGTGTGTCTGGGACCCGGTGTTCATTAGCACTAGATTTCCCGAGACAAGAATATCCTCTACCATCCTCCCGCGGGCGTTTGTAAAATTAGACCCCCACACCAGGTTATGCGTATTAAAATCCCCCAAGGTTATGTAGGGGGCGGGAAGTTGAATAGAGAGGGCCTCTAGGCTCTCCTTGGAAACACTTTCACCTGGTAGGAGATAAATACAGCGTACGATTACCTCCATAGGAAGGGAGATTCGGACAGCGATCACTTGGGGATCAGAAACAATATTTATAGACTTATGAGATATATATTTCTACGTGCGAGTATGGCCACACCTCCACTAGCCCGATCAAAGATTGGCTTGTCGGTACGATATACATCGTACCCACGAAGCATCGGGTTATCCGCAGAGCGGAAGTGGGTCTCCTGTAAACACAGGATGAAGGGATGCAGAGAAGAAATAAGTAACTTAATTTCCTCTACACGATCATAAAAACGCCTACAATTTCATTGTAGTAGAGACATTATTGATTAATATAAAATTTATTCATCCATGCAATCCATAACATTATCTCTTAAAAATAAAAATTGATTTAAGGACTTTTTAGGCCCTCTTGCATTTCCAAGTCTCTCCTTTGACCTCTCGTTTCAAGAGAGGCTTTTGTTTCTCTAGCAGACTGGGGCGTTGAATCTTTGAATGAAGGCCTTGTTTATTGCCTATGACGCTATTTTGTTTAAAATAGTATCAGTGGTTCTTCGCTGGGCTTTCCTTGAGCACCAGTGGGATCCGACTGCTGTTAGAAATAATTATATGTTTTGTGAAGCTTCAATCCTCACCTTGAAGATGGATCTGGGCCACTTCCACTAAGTTGCACTTTCGTCTCTTAGCCTCTTCCAACTGGAGTGCTATTTGCTTCTCTTCAGCTTCACAGTCTTCCTGGTATTGAAGCCAGTGTTTCATTTCTGTTCCCACCACATTTTGTAGATCATTTTGGAGTTGTTCTTTCTGAAAACAGGTTGGAGCCTAGAGTGGGCGACTCCACAATGTGTGTATCAAATATAACAATCTCGATTGTGTACACGCACTATGTTGCCAATCAGTTTGCGAGCTAGACTTAAGAAATAACTATAGAGCCCGGATTTTATAAAATTATATATTTTTTTATTTTGCCATTTAGAAATGTGAAAATCGAAATGTAGGTGAATCAGATTGTTTGGAACTGTATATTCAACTTTGAGTACATATTATACTTAATTCTACATACTTTCTAAGATATTACATAAAATCACATATTATTTCATGTTTTTTAATGGTGGTATTATTTATGTGTCTTTCTTAGGAAAAATTCTTTTAATAACAGCTAGAGTGTTGAGATTAAACATTTAACTTAAGACTGAAATATAAAATTCTAGGAAACTGATTTAAATCTATATTGGCCTGGCGTTCACTTGTTTCCAAAGAGTTGGCGACAATTGAGCAAGAAAACATAACATTATTTGTCAACAGAGCGCAATTTCCAAGAATTCCATGTGATTAACTTACACACACAAATTGCATTCCTACACCCAACTCAGCCCCAACGTTTCTTTCGACCACAGCATCATACCTATAGTTAGTTCACCAAGTGTCAGATAAGAGAGAGTAAGTGATAGCTGATAGGCTCGAGGATTGTGTAAAGCCGCGTCTCCACTAAGTCGACAATATTGAGTAACAAGTGGATTGGATTCCCTCGTCCCCACTGGATCGACAAAAAATCCAGTCGAAAGTAAATTTTTTACGATGATGACTCATTTTACTGTTGGTACATTGATGCAAGATTGTATTGTTGCATACTTGTTATTCATTTTTGTTTATTTTTCAAAAATAAATAAGAATGACCTTAAAAATAGTTATAAAATAATAATGCAGTTGAAAGTACTTATTGTGCTTGTTTTATTTGTTGTAAATAAAGTGTTTTTATAAAGAAATAATAATTACTATTCACATGTTTTATCTACCAGATGTGATGCAATATTTTCCCAAATATTACCCCTAAGCACCATATTTCTATAATATTTATGTGAAGGTTCATCGAGATCTGGTAACATTGCTATTAGCTCAATGAGTTTCACGTCATCATCCTTGGAAAAACTCATATTTTCACAAAATAATCAACTTTAAAATAATAGTGACAAGCAATAAACAGCAGAACGCATGTGATCGCTGCAGGTGACTGGGCCCCGAAGGAGTAGCGCATGCGATCTTTAGCATCGAACGCACAAGCGAAACCATTTGTGGATAGTTCGATTTGATGAGTCATTGCTCTGACGGGTTTAGCGGCTGTAAACAGTAATCGCATGCAATGATCGCGCAAACGAAACTGCAACTAAAGAGGCACCATTGCTTGGCAGCAAATATTGCCAGAAACTGATAAGTCGACATATTAATTTTAGGAAGCTAGTTAACAGGTGTGTCTTTATGGGCCAACTTCAGTCTCCACTTAGATCAAATGCGCGCCTGCTTTTAAGAACACACAGCCGTAAATGGCCTAATTTTCCACAGATGTCGTTGATACCTTCCTCAAGGTGTATTAGGAATCTATAGGGGTTCCTCCACCGGGTCTGAGGGCCCCCTCCCGCGGGTCTGAGGGTCACTACCACGGAGGAAGATCTCTATTGGTACTCTGTAAAGTCATTCTGGGACAACCTCCACAAGCCCTCCATAGGAGAGAGACAGAATATTCACCTTCTTATATAAAAATGTGAAGAGACAATATAAAAATACAATATAAAAAGATTAGATTTCAATATGAGAAAAAAACCCATTTGGGATACTCCATAGGAGTACTCAAATGGGTTCAGAGTACAATTGAGTGACACACCTGCTAAAAAAAACCACAGGTGTATCACTCTAATAAAAAACAAAAGAAACATATTAAAAGAATATATTAGTTAAAAAGACAAAACTAACATGTTAAAATTATTATTTTATTAAAGTTTGTTAAAATGGATAAAACGACAAAACAAACACATTAAAGTATATTAGAATGTTAAAAGTTTTCAATATGAGATAAAATCCAGATGAGCCACTTTATAAAAGTGACTCAAATGGCACTAAAAAGATTCGCCTGGCGTATAAAATGGAGTCAACAAATAACTTCTTCAGCGCTGTCGCGTAATAAAAACGAAGGTCCCCTTAAATTATTATTATTATTATTTAGAGGCCCGTCGACACATCGAGGTCATTAGGGCCTTGAAATATATTAAAAACATAATAAAATCCCCATAGGGGAAAGAGATAAAACATTCACCGTCTGAGACACTCAATAGGAGTGCTCAAATGGGCTCTTGGTATATTATTATTATTATTATTGTTTAACGGCCCATCGACACATCTAGGTCATTAGGGCCTTGAAATATATTAAAAACATAATAAAATCCCCATAGGGGAAAGAGATAAAACATTCACCATCTGAGACACTCCATAGGAGTGCTCAAATGGGCTCTTGATATAAATTAAGTGATACACCTGCTAAAAAAAAACCACAAGTGTATCACTCTAATAAAAAGACAAAACAAACATATTAGAAATAACACGTTAAAAAGACAAAACATGTTAAAATGATAATACGTTAAAAAGACAAAACAACATGTTAAATTGTAATAAAACCGTTAAAAAGATCTCAATATGAGATAATATCCAAAAGAGCCACTTTATAAAAGTGACTCAAATGGCATTAAAAAGATCCGCCTGGCGTATAAAACGGAGTAAACAAATAACTCCATCCGCGCTATCGCGTAATAAAAAACGTAGGTCAACTTTAAAATCAAGAGCCAGGCGGATAGGGGCATATTTACGACACTCCACCAAAATGTGATACACACTCAGAGGAGCATCGCAAAACTAACACACTGGAGGTGGATCCCCTCTCAGTAAAAAACTATGGGTCAGTGAAGTATGCCCGACGCGGAGTCTCGTCAACATGACCTCCTCTCTTCTAGATTTTCGCATAGAAGAGGGCCATCGCGACACACCGTCCCTGATGGACCGCAGCTTGTTCTGAGCAGGGGTCGAGACCCACTGCTCGTGCCAGGTGCGTAAGACCCCACGCCGAACATAACCCTTTAGGTCTAAAAACATGACACCCAGACTCGCCTCAGGAGGCAGGCGTGCTGCCTCCTTGGCCGCCAGGTCCGCCAGTTCATTTCCTGAAAGACCGGCATGACCAGGAATCCAGCAAAAGGCGAGCCGGGTGCTTAATGAATCAATTTTTAAAATCTGTTCGTGAATCATCTGCACGAGAGGATTCCACGAGTAGAGAGTGGACAATGCCAACAGAGCACTCATGGAATCCGTGCAGATGAGAACGGACCGGTGACACTTACGATATACAAAACATAACGATTTAAATATGGCATATAGTTCAGCCGTAAAAACACTGGATTCACCAGGTAAAGCAAATTTAAAATTGGATCCTTCCACAACAAAAGCACATCCCACGGAGGCCCCGCATTTCGAGCCATCCAGGTAAATGCGTTTAAAACCTCGAAAGCGGGTTGCGAGGAGCTCATTAAAGGTCCTCTCGTATAAAAAGTGTGGGGTGGTCGCTTTAGGGAACTTGGCAAGGTCAAAATGGCATTGAGGTAGGCGTATCTTCCAGGGAGAAACTCGACCTGGGAATGTGGGGATAGCCTTTGGCAAGATTATCCCACACGTGTCGAAAACCGATAACATCCTGATCCCAACCGGCCTTGTACTACGCCATTTAGTTTCATACAAGACACGGTTAGGGGGATGAAACACAGGACGATAGGCAACATGCTGCGCCATGCAATGAAGTTTCGACACGTAAGATGCCAAAAGATAGGACCGCCGGTAAGAAAGAGGCGGCTCACCGGCGTCGGCACAGATGCTGACGACTGGACTGGTACGAAAGGCACCAGTAGCCAGTCGAATGCCAGCATGGTGGACACAATCTAGCATCTATAACGCCGAGGGTCTAGCTGAGCCATACACAAAACTGCCGTAATCTAGTTTAGATATGACCAAGGACCTATACAGGCGCATCAAGGTTTCCCTATCAGCACCCCAGGACCGACCGCTAACGACTTTGAGCAAATTCAATGCTTTGATACACCTCGCTCTCAGGTCTTTGATGTGGGGATCCAAGTTAATTTAAAATCAAATAAAAGTCCCAGAAACCTTACGCTTTCTGAGACTGGTAAAACAAAGTGATTCATTAAAATACTGGGGCTGGCTGTATTCCGCGTGTTCCATGAAAGTGGACAACCGTCGTCTTGGCTGCAGAGAAGCGAAAGCCATTACGCGATGCCCACGATCCAAGATTGTTGACAGAGAGCTGTATCTGCCGTTCAGCCCTGTGGAGACTTGACGAACTGCAATAAATTGCGAAGTCATCCACAAAGAGGCATGACCGTACAGGCATGCGCACATTGTCAACAATGCTATTTATTGCGATAGCGAACAACGTACAGCTCAAAATACTACCCTGAGGCACCCCATTTTCTTGAATAAAATCATCGGATAAGGTGTTATTCAACCTTACCCGGAAGTGTATATCCGACATAAAATTGGATATAAAAGAAGGAAGGGAACTGGACGGTGGCGCGGATTTAGGGATGGAGGCCCTCGCCGCCGCGATGACCGTCGAAGTAAAATACTCAGTCTTAACATCGACGTCAGGAGAAGGGGATTCGTGGAAAACGGCGAGCTCGCAGAATTTATCCCAGTCGGCACGTTTAATCATCCATTGGGGAACTCGTGCTGTACTTGGGCAATCTTGGAGTGGGGAAAGCAGTATAGGGAAGTGATCGCTTCCACATAGGTCCGTATGGACATCCCAAAGGAAGAGGGCAGCGATACCTGGGCTACTTAAAGTTAGGTCGATGGCAGAGGATACACCATTAAAAGTGGAGAAGTGTGTCTGTGTCCCAGTGTTCTTAGCACCAGGTTTCCCGAGACAAGAATATCCTCTACCATCCTCCCGCGGGCATCTGTAAAATTAGATCCCCACACCAGGTTATGCGCATTAAAGTCCCCCAAGATGATATAGGGGGCGAGAAGTTGCATAAAGAGGGCCTCTAAGCTCCTCTTCGAAATACGTTCACCTGGCGGGAGGTATATGCAGCATACTGTCATCTCCAAATCAAGGGAGACTCGGACAGCGATAACTTGGAGATCGGAAACTATGTTAATATTTTTGTGATATATATTGCTTCGTGCTAATATAGCAACACCTCCGCTAGCCCGATCAAAGAAAGGCTTGTCGGTACGATACACATCGTACCCACGAAGCATCGGGTTGTCATTTGGGCGGAAGTGGGTCTCCTGCAAACACAAGATGGAAGGATGCAGGGAAGAAATTTGTTGTTTAATTTCCTCTACACGAGCATAGAAACTACTACAATTCCATTGTAGTAGCGACATTATGTATAAATATAGGTTTATTCATCCACGCAATACATGGCGCTATCTCTCAAGAGTAAAAATTGGTTATGGACCTATTTAGTTCCTCTTGCCTTGCCGAGTCTCTCCTGGACCTCTCGTTTCAAGAGAGGCTTTTGTTTCTCCAGAAGAGATTTTGGCGTTGGGTAGGTGCGCGAAGGCTCTGTTATAGCCTTCGACGCTTTTTTTTGAAACCATTAATTTCGGCGATACCTCGTTGGGCCCTTCTTGAGGCACTAGCAGGACTCGCCTTGACGGCCTCACCTGTTTCACCACCCACTCCTACCTCCGAAGACTCAGAGACTAGAGAGGGCGAACAAACAACGGCCGCAAATACTTTTGTTCCCCGAGGTGGACTCGGGGGGGTTCCCCGAGGTGGACCCGGGGGGTTCCCCGAGGTGGACCCGGGGGGGCTCCCCGAGGTGGATTCGGGGGGGGGGGGGGGGGGGGTTACCAGAGGTGGACTCGGGGATTTTCTCAGAGGAGGGCCACGAGGAGAACTCCTAGGTGGCACAGGTGGTGGAGACAACATCTCCGAAGTTGTCACCTTGGGCACTAATTTCATAGCCACCGTTGCCGGTGCGCTATTACTATTTTTTTCTCGAGTAGAGGTCAGTGGCACGGGTCTCGAAGAAGGCTTTGAAATGTTAACTGCGCAATGGCAGTTGGGGCAATTGATATTCTGGGAAACTATCTGACTGTAAGAGGTCTGAAATACCGGAGCTTGGCTAGATACGTATTCTTTGCGTGCTTGGTTGTATGGAATCTTCTTTTCAGTTTGTATCTCAAGCACTTTTTTCTCCACCTTCCATTTCGGACAGGCCCGAGACCAAGCAGAGTGCGAACCCTTGCAGTTAACGCAGAATTTAGGAGACTCACACGGTGTATCGTGAGCCTCCTGTCCGCAATCCGCACAGGTTGGCTTACCACGGCATCGCAGCTTAGTATGTCCAAACTCCTGGCACTGAAAGCAGCGCCGAGGGTTAGGGACATACGGCCGGACCCTGAGCACGTGGAAACCCGCTCGGACCTCCTTTGGAAGGGTTGGAGTCGCAAAGGTAAGGATTTAAGTATCAGTCATTTTTTCACTGCCGTTCTTTTTCACTACTATGCGGTATACTTCAGTGACATTCTGAGGGGCTAGCTCCTCACAGATTTACTCAATGCTCACGCAGTCGAGGTCATAGCAAGTGACCACTCCCTTGCAAACATTGAGGAACCTGTGGGGTTCCACCTTCACCTGTATACGAGACGTATTGCTCAACGGTATTTCTTTAAGAGCCAATATGTTGCCTGATTGGATGTCGGATGTTGTCTGAATGAGAATGGTGCCGTGACGAAATTTTCTTATAGAGACATGCCTTGGCTGCACCATTTATCGCTCTTTCGAGGATAAATGGGCTCAGCCGTTTCATATTCTCACCTTCGTCCACTCGAGACATTACCAGGAAGCGGAGCTGGGGCCTCACCACCTCCTGGATTTCTTCTAATTGAGGGCTGGACGGCCTTACCCGTTTCCGCCTCTTATCGGTGTTACAGCCCTGTGGGGGGCCGGGCAGTGAGTTGCCAGCAGGGTTTGGCAGTACGGTGCCAGCGGCGACAATGGATTCGGCCATGCCATGATTGGGGACAACCTACACAATACTCGGATCGTAGACCCAGGGTGATCCAAGTTGGTTCTACCACATATGGCCCTGTTAACTGTCCCGACGAGAGGCTCTATACGACGCTAGACATGACAACCTTCGCATAGAGTATCGCCGAGAGAGAGAGGTCGTCGCAGCAAGTGGGTGTAGGAAAGTGCCAATTTTACGTCCGGGCCCTCATGAACGCAACCGATCTTTTCTCAAAGTAGGGTACTCGGTTATTGTCATCCTTAAGGCCCTTCTACTAAGATATTGCAACCGGCGCACTTTCATTTAGGAGCTCAAGGCAGTGGTATCCAATAATAAACAGAGAAGAGCCGGGTTAGTTGCCAAGGTCGTCAACGGAAAGGACAAAGGCCTCTGTGCAGTGTGAACGGTGGGGGAAAGGAAGAAAAAGGTAAGGGTAGATAAAGCGAAGGGGGAAGAATGAAAAAAAGAGGGAAAGTGAAGGAAGAAGAAAATGATGTGAAAGGAAAGATATAGGATAGGTTTGTCCCACACGAGGTACGTCCTGCACAGAAGCCTCCCCTTTTAGTCGCTTCTTACGACAAGCAGGGTTTACTGCGGGACTATTCTAAACCCCGTCCCGCAGGGGGGGACAACTTGGTTCCTTTTTGATTATGAGCAAATAATGATGATCGAAGATACTGTGGCGTCACGTGTATTTACGTTGTTATACATGACAATCGTGCTATCCCACCTCTCTGGGACTATCCCTATCCAATTCCTCAAGGAACTTTATCAGATTTATGATAGGTTGCTAAAACTAGAGGGAAACCTGGCGTACAAGCAAATTTCTTTGTGGGAATCTACATGTATTATTGTGGTGCTAAAGCAGCACGACAGATTACAGCGTTCTGCCCATTAACTCGAGTGGTTGGAGAAGAAATCAGAACATATCAGCTTTCCTCTACGAAATTCATCCTGGACCGACTTCTTGACTGGGAGCTGACCGTGCACCAACTGGCAGAACTCCACGGCGTCTACAGGCACTGGAGACACCCGATTGTATTAGAGGAAGTTGGGTGTTTCAAAACCAAAATCATAAGCCAAAACCACCCCATCCCTCAAATGCTCACATGTGTCAAAATAGCAGGGCTATTAAGAGGCAGTTTATGGTTTCTTTTGTGGCTAAACATGGACGATGGCCAAGGGTCCAGAGCAATGACACTCTAATCGGAAGACCATTACATGATCTGGTGGTTCAACAAGGCAGGATTTTGGACTTGTATTATCCTCTCGAAGATTGGGGGTTAATTAGATTTGGAAACGAGTTCGAATTCGACTACTATCTAGACTACACGGACTTGTTCAGTTGAGAAAGGAGATCTCAGTAGTGTTTATTCACGAGAGGCATAAGGGTATCCGCCTGAAAAGGCCATAACACAGAGGAGGATCTTGTTAGAAGTTCTGAAACGACCATTTAATAATGTCAAATACATCTGCTCTATTTTCCTGCTGGGAATAATCCCTGACAACTGGAAACTCATCCTTGCTCATGCTAAAGAGAGGGAGATGAAGATAGCACCCAGGTTATTTTCAATGCTAGTGTTGGAAGCAAAGATGTTCATAGGCGCGACTGAATCCAATATCTCATCAAAGCTCTTCTAATATTTCCCTCAACAAAGTATGAACTTAGATGAGTCTGACTTGACAAGGACTCATGACGCTGACCCATGATTCAAAAGACGAAGCTCCCTACGTGGCACCAATTGCTGGTATTGATTTCTCAAGTTGGAATCTGTGTTGGACGTCTTTATCGGCTTGCCTCGTATTCGAGTTTTTGGATGACCTGTTTGGGACACCTGGCTTGTACATCAAGACCCATTTATACTTTGAACCCTGTCTGGTCGCTCTTGCCTCTCACCAAAACCCGCCATCCAGCTTAGTTAGATGTCCATAGGGAGAACCAATGGAGTGTGACAAATTATGGTACTCTCATATGAGAGGGTTCGAAGGCCTTAGACAAAAAGGATGGACCCTCTGTACCATCGGGTTACTCCTGCTGGTGGAGGCTGAGACTGGATTTAAGAGCTACATCCTGGGTCAGGGAAACAACCAGATATGTAAGCTAATATCCCTCCCGCATCCGGATCAGCCAGATGCCGATAGTTACCTCATGGCCGATCAGGGGAACTCTAGGAAGGTAGACTTGTTCCTTAGAGTGCTGGTACATACATCTGAAGAGATTGGGTTGAGAGTCAAGCCAGAGGAGACTTGGGTGGCAGTGGATACAATGATGTATGGAAAGGAGATCATTTATAAGGGGTGCTTCGTCCCACAGGCTGCCAAGAAGATCTCTCGATTGCTTACCGATGTCAATGAAGTCTACCCGACACTCCACACCAAGATAGCAACGCTACAAACATCAGGGTTGGCAAGTTCCCAAAAATATGTGTGTATCATGACTTCGTACAAAATATCTACCGTGGAGGTCTTGATGCTGCTGTCTAGGGAAGTGACAAGAGTGGTGAGTAAGCCGTATTCAGCAGTCAGAAGAACAAAACAAACTCGTGACAAGATCAACAAGATAGGATTGTCGAGATCGTTTAAGGAATTTCTCCTGTGCCTCAACTCTGAAGTGGGATGTCTACCCGTCCTACCCTGACCAGCTTCTTTTATAGGGGACATCCTGACCCTCTTTCTGCTTATTTGACCGCTTTGTCTCTCTTAGGTCCTAAGATCTCCATAGCAGCTAAGATCATAACCTGGCTGGTGGAACAGAGGTATGAGGTTGGAAAGGGAAACCCTGAATTGTTAGTCACCAATCCCTGTTCTCTCAACATTCAAGTGCCGAAGTTGTTATCCTCTTAATTTAAGGAAGAAGTTGAAAGCGCTCTACGATCCGGAACAAAGAATCATCACTTGAAGGAGATATTCTGCCAAGTAACAAAAGTGTATTATCAAGAGCTATATAACTATTTGGTTTCGTAGAAACCATGTCACCCTAGGGTCATCCATGAAGTCTTACGGCAGACCATTACAGGAGTCAAACTGGCATTTATAGCAATACTAGAACCACTCGGCACTTGTTGAGAAAATCCTCCATTCTCTACAGGATCTTTTGAGCATATAATAAAAAATGAGATCGACATGATAACACACTGGGTGGATCTTTATAGTCAAAGTTCTCCCCTTGTATGGATGGAGCGTTACTAAACTAGCTCAGATGCTTCGAAATCACAGCTGGACTAGCACAACAGGAGGGAGACCTATAGATGGTGTAACAATTCCCTATCCACTCTATCAATTCAGAGCGATGTGGGGAGAGTCATTGCCAGCTCTCCAAGAAAAATGTCAGATAGGTTCAGCAGGTCAGGAGGAACACATACTGTTCATGGCCCCTCAAGAGCTGGATGTCTCATGTCTTGTCAGGCGAGGACTGTATCCTGCGTTCTTGGGATCTCAAACCAGACAAAGTTGCTGGAAAGATGTATCAGATACCTGTTGCAAGTCGTCCCCTCGAAAGTGCTGAAAGGATTGTCCAGATTAGCGTTTGGGTAGCAACCCCTAACTCTAACTTTGAAAATGTTTGCATAGATCTAACGAGACAAAGAACATGCGTTCCTTATCCTGTTCTGAATATGATCACGAGCAAGATAGCAGGCGGATCGGCGGTTCATCGTATCGATGATCATGTGACTTCCAGAGAGACCATGTTATCTTTTAGACCCAACATCAAGACTCATATTTACTACTCGACGGATAACTTGGGGCTTTTGCACCCAACTTTATAGGAATAAAGGGGAAGGTCGCCAGTTAACACAGCAGAAATCCCTTGGGCAGAAACGATTTATTAACAAAGGCAGTAAACATATCATTATGCAAACAATTGTGGATTATAAGATTTTAGTTGCATAATAATTAGGCGGCACAGCTACTTAACACTGACTGGTATTAAGCCAGCGAGAAGGCTGCTTAAGAGTCCCATCAAAGGGGACAGAATACTTGAGACCTGCACAAGCCAAAATGGCCAAGGGCCACCATGACCCCCCCCCCTCCCCCCCCCCGCGAACCGGCGCTCCCAGTTCACTTACAAGGTTCTCTTGACATTACTTTAAATTGCCCTAAAGGCTTCAGCGTTACCTACATTATACTTATTAGAGCGAACTTGCTCGAGCCCTAGAACTTAATCATCCAATTAACCTAGTGGCCGACTAATGACCAAACATAAAAATATACTATTCCATATGCACATAAAATAACACAGGCAACTCATACAGATGGTATGAATATGGTAACAATGAATATACAAATGAGGTCTCTCTGATTATGAGGTTTAACTAACCATAGGTAGGACACTCATTTCTCCCATCTGACTATGTGTTTACCAGAATTGAAAAGCAAATAAGAAAACTAATATTATTATAAGTCCTCAGCAGTATACAAACATATTTTCTCAGTTTGATACGGTTGTATCTCTTGCTGATAAAGTGTTTGACTGGAAGGCGAGATACTCAGAAATATTTCAGTTACATAGTCAATGGCATTCACGGTTCAATCCTTGAAAAAGATTCTTTTTCTTAATTATTACCAGAAGAAATAACATTGTTCTTAAAGGGGAAGTTCATTAGCGAACAAGATTAGGGAAATACAAGAGTGTATGCAAACATCATATTCAGATCCCATCAGAGTAAGGATACAAGTTCCTCCTCTAAGAGACATTTCAGCGCTATCATACAAACACTTTGGTAATAATTGGCTGGAACTGTAAAATCTAAAATGTAATAAAAACTATCTTGCAATCATAATTGGGTGGTGATGATCCTAATCAAGGAGAAGAGGAAGAAGAGATAAATTGTTGTGACAGAGCATTCAAAAGGATGATTCGGTGGTATGAAAAATACAGTTTCAAGACGTGTGTATTGAATAATTATTATATGTGTTCTTGACCTATGTCTTATTCTTCATCATCATGAACAGCTTCCAGCCACTGGCTGGGTCTGTTGGGAACATAAGCCTCTCCACTGCCTCCTTTCCTACTACCCCCTCTCTTCCACCACCTTGGTCAAGTCCTTTGATCTCTCCTCTACAATCCTACTTACTTCCTTGATCTTACTCCTACCCCCACCTCCATATTCAACACCCTCCCATGCATCCTTTCCCTATCTATTCTTCTCACAGGGCCATACCACCTTAGTTGCGCCTTCTCTATCATGGACTGGTTCTTTCTCATCCACGTCGAGGGAGACGGGCAACGGCACAAAGTGGAGAGTACCTAAGGGGGTGAAGTACAGTGGGGACTATATCTGCCCCATGACCGCTTCGGTAGCTGTGAGGTCCTTGCATAAACCTTGAAAAGTGATGGCTGACAAGGCTCTGGTGAAACTACGATAGGCCTAGCAAGTCAGTAGTGGATGCAAAATTGCTTTCAAAATAGGAACAAGAAGCCTTGGAAAGGACTATGTCTTATAAAATGTACAAATTATAATTAATATCCATATAAAATATACTCATTATTTCATAATCAGCTAGATCCACTAATTAGTTTCAAAAGAAGCTACACCCTAAATAGATATTTTTTCCCTCCGCTTAAAATTAAGGTGGTGTGTATATAATTCTAGTACATGATTAGGTATCTTACTCCTATGATGATGATAGATGATGAACTGTTTCCAGCATGTGGCTTGATCTATTTAGTAAAATGCCTCCATCTCCATCTGTCCTTCCACCATTATAAATTATCGATTCAAGTATATTTTCTACAATTATTCAGAAAAGATTTATTTATATACATTGTAGTAGATCTTTAGATGAGGTATTCTTCATCACATGAAGAGTAAACATGATTTAATTTTAATAATACTGTAAATACTGTATGCCTTATTCAGAACATCTGCTAATCTGAATAATTAAGAGATTTTTATTGTGATTGTCCCAAATATATGCTGAAAAATACATTTTCAATGTTAACTCTCCTTATCAAAATTAAATTTTAGAATATTTTATAAACTGTTAAATTTTCATGTTTGGTGTTGCAAAGTATTTTTTTAATCATAAAAGGATTAAAGGCAGTATGAACACAACGTTAGTACCACCATGTGAATTAAAATTGACAGCTTGACAACTATGCTATATTAGTAAAATTGGAAATAAAAATACTACCATTTTACAACTGGTTTTGAAATCATTCTCCAGGTTTTTTCTTTCTTCGGTCAATCTTTTTATATTTTCCTTTTTGTAGTCCAGTCTGAAATTAAAAACTCAGCCTTATGATTTGTTTTCCTTATCACAAGAAATATTTTTATCATGTTGATTAGTAACATTTTGCATTGGATTACTAGAATTATCTTAACGTATTTTATTAAATTAAACTAACAAAATGTGAGGTTTTTAATTAAAATAACATTAATAAAAGATCACGGATAGGGATTGCAATCCAGCAAAGAGGGATCCCGCAACAGCCGGCGGATCCGCAAGCATCAAATCGCGCAAATTCATTCAAATTTGTCATCTTAAATTCACTTCGCAGCGCGTTGCGCGATGTAAGTTGACGCGACCAGGGGCGGCCCTAGGGCGGTGCGAGCAGTGCGACTGCACCGGGCGCCATTATAAGAGGGGTGCAGAAAATGGAACGATAGATCGTCTGCGAAAAAAATAAAACCCATCACCTATTACTACTTAACTCTACCCGCCAAAATAAATTTTATACAACAGTGATCTAGATTGTGTGCTACCGACCGAGTCGAGTCAACTCGAGCTGCCCATCACTAGTTCTGTCCGCCATCGCGCCGCGCCGCTTGCGCCTCTTTCACCAATCACCAGCCGTTGTCTTGGCGTTGACTCGTGTACGGGTGCATGTGTTATGATTTGTGTCTATGTGGCGAGCTCCAATTGAATTTGAACGTTATTGTTAATTATTGTTGTCGTTACTGTTAAATTAGGTATTCTGTGAGTATCCGATATGTTGTTATGAAATGTTAGATATTAGTAACATTATGTTAGAAACAACATCATATTAGACATATTTGTGTTTACGTAGATCATAGATAAGCTTAGTCTAAGGGTGACTTACATGACATCAGTTTAACATCTTCTTCAATTTGAATTAGTTAAACATTGTTTGTTATCTGCCTGAACGTATTTTTTTTAAATACAATTATTATTATTAACAACGTATTGCACAGCGCCTTTCGGGCTATTATGTTTAGCGCCGTCGGTAAAACAGCTAAACCTTTTTTTTCTCTGTCCATGTCCTTCATGTCAAAATTCCGTTATCTTGAAATAGATAAAGATTTTACTTGGGTAAAAATAATTCTTACTCATAAACGTTATTTAGCTAACTAATATCTAAACATCGAACCTAACTAATGTCAAATTAAACATTGTCGGACCCTTGTTTAAGTTCCTAACTAACAAAATGGCGTCACCCAAACAGTCTGTGTAGCTGTTAATTTATCTGACAAAACTCAACCATGTGGAAAAGTTCATAATTTTTTGGCTGTGGAGTAGTTAGTAAAAAGCATTTATACCTATCATAATTTATATAAATAAAATGTATGACAATACGTACAATTATCTTTACGTTTAGCCATTCTTTTGTATTTATTTCTTCTCGAATAATGCTGAAATAAACAAAATACAAATGCCTACTTATGAAAGTAATAATCAGTCTAAACAAATGGTCAACAGTTGTGGGCCGTTGTTTCGTGTGAACGTGTAACGTGAACTTTTTGTGTGTTTTTTTTACGTGCAATGCAATTTAAAACAGTAGATGCGGGCTTTTTGCTATGATTTCGATCATTCATTCGGTCATCTGCAAAGTGTTGCTATAGCAAAAATAATTCTGCGTTAGCCAACTAAATACATCTTAAACATTGTTTATGAGTTAAAAAAGTTAAACATTACTTAATGTCTCAAGTAATTAATTAGTTAAACTGTTGTTTTGATGTTGGGTTAAGACTTTTTTAATATGTAAGACAGTTAAGGTTTTAAAATAAATGTATGCGTAAATTTTAGTTCCATAAAAAATTTTTTCCTCTTTCCCTCTAATTCTTGTTGTACTGTAAACACTTTTAGCTGCGTTAAATACCTATTTTCGAGCATTTAACATTGCTAAACGTATTTATCAACTAAAATGTTGCTATGCAATGCGCTAATTTAATTTATAATTAAAATTGCGTTCAACTAACATTCACACGGAATTAGACTGTGTTATGCAAGTCGCCCTAAATCGCAACTTGAAAATCAGCTTTTCAATACATTTTGATCTAGTATGTATTGTATTTGTTGCTCCCATAGTAAAGGTTTCCGAGTGACAATATTTTTGGGTGTAGAATTGACTTTAGGTAATTTCAGTTTACCTTGGTATCGAAAATATTTACAAAGTATAATGCATCCTTTTCTTTACAGACAAAACATGTCGCTACCTCCAAAAAAATTATCTGGCGCACAAAACTTAAAAAGAAAACGGAAAAAGCAAGGCGAAACTGAAAAGGCTGCAAAATTGCTAGCAAAATTTTTTTAGAGTTGAGAGGTCATCATCATCATCATCAGAACTAGTCCAACACGCGACAGAAGAAGGCCTATTTAATAGAAGTTCTTCAGACGAAGTCCATGGAGATGAAGAGCAGCATACACAAGAAGATTTAGCTATTTCTGGAATGTCATATGCAGTTCAAAATATTACAGAAGAGGGTATACCAGACATACCATCACCGTCACCTCTTCAAAATATAAATTATGATATTTCAAAATGGTCGCTCGTTGACCCTGCAACCAGAGATGAAATAATTATTCAAGGTCCTGTAAGTAACGAAATGAACAACGAAAATTATCCAAGAAAAAATGGACGTCACTTTTCAAATACGCATTTTCAAAGGGTAATGCCAAATGGAGAAACTTATAAAAGAAGATGGCTCGTGTACTCTAAATCTGTAGATAAAGTATATTGTTTTTGCTCCTGTTTATTCAACAGAAGCTCCCATTCTAATTTAGGAAAAGAAGGATTTGACGACTGGAGACACTTATCAGTGCATCTCAAAACTCACGAAACTTCCTCAGATCACCAGCGCGCCATGCACAGTTGGATAGAAGCGTCGATTCGATTAAAGAACTTCAGTGGAATTGACAAGCATTTGCAAAGTCAGATTGAAGACGAGAAATCACTGTGGGTTGCTATCCTCGAACGAATGATGTCCATAGTATTCTTTTCAGCAGGAAATAATTTGTCGTTCAGAGGAAGCTCTGGATCTGAAACCCTATATACTCCTAATAATGGTAACTTCCTGGGTTTAGTGCAACTGTTAGGAAAATTTGACCCTGTGATGATGGAGCACCTTCGCCGTATTGTTAATAAGGAGACTAATGTCCACTATTTTGGCAAGCGTATTCAAAACAAGTTGATTGGCTTACTTGGAAGTGAAGTTCGAAATAAAATTTTTACTACGGTAAAGTCATCTAAATACTTCTCCATCATACTGGATTGCACTACTGATGTCAGTCACGTTGAACAATTATCTTTAACATTGCGTTTTGTTGACACTAATGAAGGTGAAGTCCAAGTGCGTGAGTGTTTCATTACTTACAAGCCGGTAAGTGACTCTTCGGGAGCTGAACCTACTGGGCTCTTTCTTGATGATCTTGTGCAAGAGTTTGATTTGGATATGAACGATTGTCGAGGCCAAGGATATGATAATGGATCTAATATGGTAGGAGTAAAAAAAGGTGTACAAAGCAGAATTCTGAACCAATATCCACGAGCATTTTTTAATCCATGTGGCTGTCATAGCTTAAATTTGGTAATAGCAGATGCCGCCAAAACATCTGTTAAATCGGTTTCTTTGTTCGGATTTCTTTGTTCGGATTTCTTCAAAGACTGTTTGTTCTATTCTCTGGATCAACAAAGCGATGGGAAGTGATATCCAAGCACGTAGAAGGACTATCACTGAAAAAAGTTTGTGAAACTCGTTGGGAGAGTAGAGTTTCTAGCCTCGCTGCAGTTCGTTATCACTACCCTTCAGTTCGTGAAGCCCTTCTGGATCTTCACGAAGAAACGAATGACCCAGTTGCAGCATCAGAGGCCTTGTCACTGATTCAGAACATGGAGCAATTTGAGTTTATAGTAACAATGGTGGCTTGGTATGATATATTGTTTCAAGTAAACATTGTAAATAAGGCTATGCAGTCTGAAACTATGGATTTACCAAAAGCTTCACAATTGCTGAAGAACTGCTCGGAATTTGTAAAAGAGTACCGGGGTCATTCGTCTGCTATGATAACAGCTAGGGAAATTGCTTTTCAAGCTGGAACAGATCCTATTTTTAAGCCAGTCCGATCCCGAAGAAAGAAGAGATTATTTGAATACGAGGCTGTAGATGAGACACCAACAGATCCTGAAGAATTGTTTAAAATGAACGTATTTTACCCTATGATCGATACAATTGAGAATGCGTTGGTAACTCGATTTACACAACTATCCCAATTTAATGATACATGGTCCTTTTTATACAATATCAAAACAATTCCTGAAAAGTCCAAATTGGAAAAAGGCTGTGCAGATTTAGAAATATGTTTAACCGATGGGGGAAAATGTGATATATCTGGTTGGGAATTGGTTGAGGAACTTTTATATCTGAATCCATTGTTGAAAGAGCTTGAATCAGCAGAACCAATAAAAGTTCTCCAACTTATTAAACAAAATGGTTGGCAGGATATATTTCCGAATGTGTGGACAGCACTTCAAATTTTGCTGACCATACCTGTAACTGTCGCTAACGGAGAAAGAAGTTTCAGTAAATTAAAACTAATTAAAAATTATTTACGTTCAACCATGTGTCAGGATAGACTGTCAGATCTAGCAATTTTATCTATAGAAAATAGTATTGCCCAGGACTTGAATTATTCTGAATTAATAAAAAAATTTGCCAGCGCAAAAGCGAGGAAAGTGGCAATCTAGGCTTTTTAGTTCATTTTTCATTTCTTAATTTGTTTTAATTTTAAATTAATTTATGATGTAAATTTGACTTTTGCGTGATGTAAGCGTTGTCTGTAGCATAGTAGTTTAAATAAACCTTTTCAAACAAATATTGTTTCTTTTTACTGTTATTTTTTCTAATCCATATTAATACTATGCTAATCTTTCGGAGGTCGAGTTATTATTGATGTAAAAAATGTAAGCTATCTTTGTCTCTATGTACAGGGGGCGCCATAATGAGATCTCGCACCACCTGAAAACCTTGCTAGGGCCGCCTCTGGACGCGACGTTACCGTTCAGTCATTTGTTGTGCATTTTGCATTGCACGCATACACATAGATAGCCCGCTTCGTGCCGGCCGCCGCCGCGCCAGCCAGTTATCATTTGACTCGGCACTTGTCAACAAACGTTTGATTTTGTTTTGAAGTCGATCCGCAACACAAAGTAAGTATAATGCTTGTTTACTTGTCCTCGAATTAATGTTTTTACTCTTATATTGAGTGAATTTTATTATGTTATAGTATTTTTTTAAATAAAGATTCTTTAATAAATAGATAGATAGATAAATCACGTTAAATGATTCGAATATGATTTATTTTTATTTTCAATTGTCAACTATTTGTACTAGCTTTAAGGTATTCACAGGGTACGAAATTGTTTTACAGGTACTATTAAAGGATGTCTCTTTCAAAACCGGCGCAGGAGAATATTGGTGAGAAAAATGAAAAAAGCTTATGGCATTATTTCAAAAAGCCTGAAGGTGGAGGGAATACAAAATGTATTATATGTTCTAATTTATTGAGTATTAGCCAATATTCTACCACTGGCTTGAAAACCCATTTGAAAACTAAACATTGTATAATAATAGGTCAATCACGTCAACAAAACACAAGAGTTATTACCTAAAGCATCCACATCATCACAAAATATTGTTGAGGAAGAAATCCTTAACAATAAAAGTAGAAAAACTATTGATGGCTATTTAGTAAAGAAAAATTCTATGGAAAACATGGTTTCTAGAATGATTTGTAAGGATGGTTTTAGTAATAACTCATTTTGTACTTCAACAGATTTAAGATAATTATTTACGAAGAGTGGATTTCAACTTCCGAACTCTCCCAATACAATTAAATCTATAGTCGTACATTTTTCAAATACTGTTAAAGCTGACATGATTACGGAATTTTCACGTCTTAAGATACAATCGCAAAAATTTTCATTGAGTTTTGATGAGTGGACATCTCAGAAAAATCGCCGTTATTTGAACGTAAATGTTAATCACAAAGACACTCATTTTAATCTTGGTCTGATTCGAATACATGGTTCATGTACTACTGAACATTGCATTGGATTGGTCAAAAAACGTTTAGCGAGTTTTGATCTTGACTTACAAACCAATATTATTGGCATGACAACTGACAGTGCAAGTGTCATGGTAAGAGTTGGCAAACTTGTATCTTGCTATCAGCAACTGTGTTTCTCACACGGCATACAGTTGTTTGTAGTCGATATTCTATACAAAAAAAAAAGTTGAAAGAAATGTAGAACTTACAGAAAAGACATTGATTGATTTGGATATATATGATGACGATGATGAAGATATGGAAGAAATAAATAATGAACAGGGATTGGCCGTAAACATCGATAGGTAATCCGCTGAAGTGATTCCCGACTACAGTGATGTTATTCAAAATGTTTGAAAAGTGGTAAAGATTTTCCGAGGATCGCCAACTAAAGAACAAATGTATTTGCAAAAATATGTAAAAGAAGAGACAGGAAAAGAATTAAGCTTAATTCTGGATTGTCGCACTCAATGGAACAGCTTGCTAGATATGTTGGACAGGTTTTACAGTCTCAAAGTATGCATTTATAAGGCTCTCATCGACATAGCATCTGATAAAATTTACGGACGAAAAATGGTACAAAATCAAAAACGTCATTGACGGCTTGCAGCCCTTTAAATTGGGCGTCAAAACATTATGCAGAAAAGAGTTTACCCTAATAACTGCAGACACAACATTTTGATTTATTTTAGAGAAAATGGAGAATCAAGACACAGTTTTAAGCAATGAACTATCCGAGGCGCTACGTGCACGAGTGAAAGAAAGACGTAGTGAAGTTACTGATATGTTGATTTACTTGCAGCATCCAAAAAAGTATGACCAAGAGTTGAAAACGCCCAATCCTACATTTGTAATGCCGAAAAAAAAATAAGTTACGGCAAGAAATGAAAAACATTTTATGCCGAGTCATTAAAGATGACGCTGAAAATGTACAACTTGTAGATGATGTAGATGCAGTATCTGGAAAATAATTTAACTTTACAAATGGAACTAGAAATGCAGCTAAAGCAAGACAATGAAGATTACACTAAACAGACAGGAACTAGAACAGAGAAAGACATTTGAAACTGATGGAGTGAAAGGGAAGTATTTGACTTTGTTACACGACTATTTATTAACTATCAAACCAACAAGTGTGGAGGCAGAAAGAGCCTTTTCGGCCGCTGGATACATATGTACAGTAGTGCTATGGCTTCTTTGCTGTTGACTGACAGCTCACAGATTTGAAAAGTTACCAGACCATTTATGTATCCCTACGCCGAACCAAATGATCTGCAAAAACATGTGTTTAGCAGCTGTCACTTTTGGCAGTCAAAATTTAGGTATATACCTAAATGTTGACTGTCAGAAGTCAGCTGTGACCTGTCAGTCAGCACCAAAGAAGCCATGGGGCTGCTGTAGTTCTATAAGAAGTAGATTGGGAGATAACACTATTGATGCTATTTGATTTTTAAGATCATATTTCCAAAAAGAAAAGTGACTTATTATTTGATATTTATAAATGTTACATTTTTTATTGATTCTTTACTTTAGTAAGAAAAATTAAGACAATTAGTAAAAAGATATTGTTGATTTTTGTAATTTTTAATAAACATATTATTATACCATAACAAAGAATATTTATTTGAAATAAAAAAACTATAACCTTTGCGGGATCCCGCTGGATTGAAGTCGAACCAGCAAAAATCCCGCTGGATTGCAATCCCTAGTCACGAATTTATTCACAATATGATGTTAAGTTTTATTTAAAAGTTCATTAAATTCCCACAAAGATAAATAACCTTTTTGGAACAAGTTTGAGTATCGTCAAAGGGCTTCAGACCACTTGAGATGTTTAACTGGTAACTTTTGTTGTTGTATGTGGTAACACTGAGTGACAGTTGGTTGTAGATACTCTACCTTGAGCTCAACCTGAAAATATGTAAAAGTCTATTGGTTAAAAAGTGATAGTCAACAAAGTAAGCAATATTTAAATTTCACAACAGTTCTAAAAAGTAACGGACTTAAAACAGTTGATGTTTGGCATCGGTGCTGGACGGTCATGCTTTGTGCTGCTTTGAACCATGACGTGGATAATAGTGTTGTGGGAACGGTGGAATCCGGAGACGAATGTGATGTGGATTCGGCGATGACAGAACTATATTCAACAAAATTCTCAATCCAGTGCCATAGGTTCTAAATTGGGTCGTTCAAGATCACCATCTAATAATCCAATTATGAATAGAGCAAAATCTAGTGTAGGGCGTGTTGCGGTCAAAACAGCGGGAGAGGCGTCGGCCAAAGTTCCCAAAGTAGATAAAGCTAAGGAGAGTCAAATTGGGACATTCCTTTTTTTATATATATATATATATATATAATTGTCACAAAGTATGTTCCTTTCTAATATATCAATTAGATAAAGGGATCTTGGCTCCCTCATGTTATGGAATTATCTGGAATATGTGACATGTTTATAAATACTATGAAATCAGTGGCAGAAGCCTCGTGGGGCTCCCACCCATACACAATGTTACAAATGTACCGAGGGCTTATATAATCTCGATTGGAGTGTGGGTGTTTTTTTTATATCACACTGCATCACAATCTGCACTAGCAAAGCTGGATAAGATCCAATATGCGGGTGTAAGATTGTGCCTGGGCGCTTGTCGATCACCAACCAACGCACTCCTTACTGAAGCGGGAGAACTCCCTTTATTTCTTAGGCGCTGTCTTTTGGCGGACAAGTTTTTTTATTAAAGATTGTTCAACTTCTAGTTATCTGCGACGCTTGGATTCTTACAAATTATGTTGAAACAAAACAATAATATAAAGGTGTCTGAGGAGCAAATTCAGAAGAAATTAACTATTATAGGTCAACCATGTCAATTAATAACCTTTAATGTGCACAAGCAATCTGCTCACAGCCAGTCAGAATCTACAGAACCTACTTGCCTTTTCTGCAATGGTACTGCTGGCTCTTCAGACTTACATGAGCATCAACATACAAGATAGACGCAAATGTGTGGAAGTGTGCCCTTGAACTGGAGGACACTGCTTTGTTGGCCAATGCCATCTACACTGTCCGAGTTCATTGTATAACAGAGCCAGGCCGGTTGCACCCAAAGGCAATGACTTAGATGCTTCTTGCCTTCATGGCATAGCCTTTGCTGAGCTAGTGGCTTTCTTGGAAGACATGGATAGTGATGAGGACACCGCTCCTGTCTTCAAACTGGTAGATATCGCTCAGATGTACAAGGTGAGTCTGGAGCGGCTAAGTCTGGCTGTTAAGAAACGTATTCACACAACCAGGAGAGACAGACACTCCTGATCTTTGAGAAGTATATTGGGCCAGAACTTAAGATAGCCTGTTCTAATGACAGTGACACCATGGATTTAATGTGAGCAGCAAAGGTTGTGTGTTAAGAGATCTTCAAATCAAGTTATTTATTTGATGAGACATTAAAAAAACTGTCAGCAGGAGGCTGTGCCACCATTGAGGATCAGAATGACCTGGTGAAAACCACTACCACAAAGCCAGCCTTAGCAATATCCCAATTGATGGTGTTCAACTGCGTGAAGCATGCAAGAAACATGGATTCATCAAGCTTGACACATCATAACCGCAGCCAAGAAAGTCCACTAACACACTATCTGGCCTTCAAGATACATGCAGTTGTGTGAAGTAAAGGGCTGGTTGACACACTGTATAAACTTGGGTTGTGCATCTCTTATGACCGGCCATTGCAACTCGCATCAGACATTGCCAATGGTGTCTGCCAGCAGTTTCATATTGAAGATGTAGTGTGCCCATCAAAATTGCGTCATGAACTGTTCACAACGGCGGCTGTTGACAATATTGACCACAATCCTAGTTCTGCAACAACAAAAGAATCTGTCCATGGTACAGGAA
This sequence comes from Timema cristinae, assembly GCA_039000515.1. Lineage (NCBI taxonomy): Eukaryota > Metazoa > Arthropoda > Insecta > Phasmatodea > Timematidae > Timema > Timema cristinae. The sequence continues at coordinate 34,092,243 of JBCFYV010002255.1, forward strand.
TCTCACTAATGCAGCACTCGTCACACACACATTTAGGAATTGATAGTGGTGTGCCAGTGATTAATCAGTGTTTCTTCCACCAGATCAGTGACACTTGTGCAACCAGCTGCTCTCAAGATGAAAGACTATATACACCAGCTCTGCAAGGACCCGTGACACCTGGCGAACTCCTGTTTGCTGCAATTGCAACAGCAGATGAGTTTGTATGGCTCAGCAAAGTCAAGATCGCTGTTGAAACGTCAACCATGAATGGTTGGATATCGTGGTCTGCCTACCATGCTGATGTGCACCAAACTGTTATCCCACCTCCAGTTATCAACACACTATTGCCTCTCTTTACAGATAACGTGCACTCAGTGGCGATGATAAGGCACTCCATGGACATCATGAAGAAAACTATTAAGCTCTTGAAACCTGGTCAAATTCCCATCCTGGCGGCTGACTTTATTTAAATTGCTGGGAGACTAATTAATTATTAAAGTTATAAGGATATGTATAACTTTTTGGTCATTTACTGTGTTTTCTATCTCATTGAATTCATAGGCCTGTGGGGGTCAGGTAATTTTGTCCAAAAGCCTGTTTGTGTTGGTGGCACAGATTTAACTGATTTAATATGTGAAGTTTCAATTACTTGTTGACTGAATAGAGCAAACATTTCTGGTTGCAAATGTGTATTTTTAAAAACATGTTTGTTTAATTAGCATAGTTAATGAATATATCAATTTAAGAGCTGTGTGTCCCGTCTGTTACAAAAAACATGAATAAATCTTATCTCATCAATGGAACAATTGTAACGGGCTAAACTGCTTTAGCCCCGTTCAAAAGTAGCGAATGAAAAAGAACGTATATTCTGTTAGTGCCTGCATATTATCAAAAGTAACAATAACAAACTAATGTTAAATGCCTCGCCCATAATATATGTCTCTGTTTACATACCTATTGCGCCGAGTCAACCTAAGAGTTCGGTGCCCCAGCTATTAACACAACACAGAAAGAAAGCGAGGAGAGCTCCGCTTTCGACCACGATTTCAAACCGACTAACTGCTTCATGGCGGCCTACGACCAGCATGCCTCGATCATCTAGAAGCTTCGGGAAGATCCCCCTTCCCTTCCTACGCACCAATTCACCACGTGGGCTCTGCCAACTATATATTCGCCTGCTTGCTTGAAGAATGGCAGAACACGTCAGGAGACGATTGGGAAACCTCCACCACGCTAACAGGCCACGCGTTTACATCTGGTCTACGTAATCTACATAATCTACATCGGACCTGCGGTCAAGGGAAATGGGTCCCTTGGACAGAAGGAAGCCGCAGGGCCAACCTAATTCAAGGGCTTGATCTCTCGAGTAAACTCCAAGTTTAAAACTCAACTGTTAGGTTTAGTCTATGTCCTCGCAGGATAGTTAGTATAATTAATCATTAGAGATAGAGATGAGGAATATAACGTGTCTATTCTGAGACGCGGTTATGATATCATTGTAGGACTAGTTATATAGGATAGGCTGAGAGTAGACTCTCCCTTATTAGGAAAGCAAGGTACTTATACACTTGCGGTGTAGCGCGCCTCTCGCGCCCAGAGACTGGTCCTTAATGGCCAGGCTCACGTTGGGATGTTTAATCCCACGGCACGTACTATGTGACCATAGGTGCCTTATTGTGGTAGCTTGCCAGGGCAGGCGATAGTTCTTGTTATATGGAGGCCGCAGATTCAGGCCTAATTGGGTTTACAAGTCATGGCCTATATTTGAGTTGGGTAGTTAACCAATGGGTCGCATGTTCTATCCATGATTGGCCCGTGGTTGATTCTTAGATTTAATTTTGTAGCTCTCTTTAAGAGTACACTGGACGTGAGCCGCCTTTGCCCCTCGGGCGCGGTTGCGGCAGTCATTAGTTTCTTATTTAAGTAAGGTTGTACTGGTCACCCTTCAGGTGCTCAACCAGTGGGATGCGTCCCTTCCAGGACTATCCCGTATGTGTTGTATATTCAAGTACGTTGTTTTTACCCTGTGTAAAGGTTGTAGCTGTTGTGCAGGGCTCTCTATTATAACAAAACTAGAACTTGCCTGATGTACGAACTAACCTTGCCTACGCGGCCAACTTACCTAGTTGATAGTATTGTTTATTACGTAGCTTTGTAGTCTGCGTTGTTATTTCGGCGTTTCTCGCCCCTAGTTGGCCTAGACTTAGGCAATGCTGCCACTTATCATAGTAAGTTATATATGACAAAGTACTTGCTGAGATTTAGTGCTATATGTTTATATGTCCTTTGGTCTTGTATATTATATCATTAAATTGCATTAACTCCAACCTTCTCTTGTTTTCATCATTTGTATTTGCTCGTCCTTTTTGTGCACCCCCCCGGTGCACAATCTATACATTTCAAACATAACAAAAGTTAAGTTTAGTAAAGGGGCTACCTAACCTAAAAAATTTGGTTAATTGCAGTAAATTAAAGATAACTTATTTAAGGTAGTAATTTTGTCCCGTCCGTTACGTCATGTAGGCCTAATCAATGAAATGGTATAATAAAATCTGTATATTAAATAGTTTTTTTCAGGATTAAAAATGTGATAGTCTTAAAGTGAGATTATGAATAAAGAGAGAAAAAATGCACATGCTAGAGAGAGAATGAAGAAGCACAGGCAAAAACTTAAGGAAAATGAAGATGCTTGGAAAAAAAACATTTAATTTGCGATGCTGAGCAGAAAAAACAAAGTTGTGCAGTAGAAAAATATCATCTGCTAAGGAACATAAACAAACTAAAGGTCAAGAGGTTTAAAGAAACTGTATAGAGTGAATTAGCATTGGTTCATATTCATGTAGACTGCCATTAGGTAAGGCAGTTAATAAGGTTAAAAAGGTTCTTCTTGCAAGCCCAAGTAAGAAAAAACTATAGTAAAGAAACTTATTTATGACACTTCCCAACTTATCTTCTGAGTTTTCTCCAAAGTACAGAGAGAACCATGGAATAAACTCTCTGACAAGGTTAAAAGTTGGGTTAACATGTTTTTTAAGAAATGATACTAGCCGACAAGCCCCGGAAAATTATATATAAAAAGTGTAAAGAATCCTGAGTCTGGCATACATGAGTCAATTCAAAAACGTCATATGTTGACGACTATCAAAGAATCCTTTTTTTTTTAAATTTCAGAGTGAGTATCCTGAGTTGGAGATAAAACTTAGCAAGTTTTATGAGTTGCGGCCAACACATGTCCTTCCATCATAATAAATGCCACATATGTATGTGTATGTCAATATCATTCAATCTTTAATTTTATCAATGATTCTTTAAAAAAGAAAATTGTTCCAGCAAATGGAAAAAATCTATTAAAGAAATTATGTAGCAAGAATAAAAATGAAAAATGCATGGTTTGTCTTTGTTATGAATGTAAGGATGAAATTAAACTGTTGTTACCCTCTGAATCTGCAGATTTAAATAATGTATTATTGTGGAAACAGTGGGAAGCTGTGGATGGTAGGCTAAAAGTTGTGATAGTTGAAGGATCTATTGAGGATGCTATTAATGAGCTGCAGTACAAATTACCTAGTTTCAAGATGCATTGCTTTGTGAAACCTGTACAAGAAAGGAACTTTGAGTTTAAAAAAAACCCAAGTGTTTCTGAAGAAGTAATTGTTTTACAAGTGTACTTGGCTGAAAATTACTCTTCTACAAGACAAGATGAGATTCAAAATGCGCAAATAACTATATTTACATGTGTTGTGTGGGTCAAGAAAATTAAGCTTACTTTTTCATTTGCTGTTGTTAGTGACAAAATGTCTCATGATAAATATTCAGTTTGGATTTTTCTGAAAGAAATAATTCAACAATTAAAGATGAAATACAACTTTATCAAAGAAATATTTTTTTATGGCTGCACCATGCAATTTAAGAACATATTTACTCTATCAAACTTGTGCCTGATTGAAGATGATTTTGTAATTCAAGGCGAGTGGAATTTTTTCGCTAAGTCACATGGAAAGGGTGCTGTTGATGAAGTTGGGGGCATAGTGAAGAGAATGGTTTGGCAAGATGTGAAAAGTACAAGACCTGTTCGAGCTGGAGTTGAAAAGATTAGAACCTTATTCTTTCAATCCAGCCTTTCACAGTTTTACGAACACTATTTTTAGAATTTTTTTTTCAATCTAACATAATGCACCCCGGCAAGAAAAGTGACACAACTCAAAAAATAGCGATTTTAAGTTAAGAATGTAAGGAAATTCAGAAAGTTGCGTTTCACCTTCTGGAAAAATGACAGATCTGTAATTCAATATCCGACCGCTAGAGGGCAGATATGTCACTTTTCTCTTGAGCTGACTTGTTACTCATTTCACCAGGAACAGTGTCACAACAGAGTTGGTACAGTTAAGTTAATGTAGTGGTCAAGAAAAACAACATATTTCAACTTGTGACAGTTTTCTTGAAACCGGTGAGAAAATTATCATTTTTACTCTGTCAATTTATAAAAAGTGTCACTTTTCTTGATCAACTTCATCTTTGAAAGTTAACTCTTTGCTCTCTTATTTTGAATTGTGTCACATTTCCTGATTAAATATTCCTCTTAACTAAACTATACACTGTTATATTTTCTTTTGTGTCATTTTTCTTTATCTTTTTAAAATGAAAACTTACTACTGTACTTGAACTTGGTTATACAGGCCCGTTAAGAGCTGAAAGGGAGTGTTGCTATGGTGGGGGTAGATAAGAATGTTTCTTTTCTCTTTTTTTCTCCCTTTATTATGATACATTCTCAGCTACTATCACAGACACAAATATTTACTCCTTGACAGTGAAAAACTTTCCACCCACCTACTCCCCACACCACTACCACAAGCATTACCAACAGTTTCTTTTAATTGTGTCGTTTTTCATGATTTAATCTATATTCAAAAGAAACCTTCCGAGAACCTTGTTAGGAAAACCAACATTTATGCTTGCTTTCGTTTTGTTTTGAAACTAACCTAATCGAATTAAACCTAGCCTTCAAAAGTTTTAAAATAAAACTCTGAAAAATGGTTCTGTTACAGGTTTATTATAATGTCAAGAGCACAGAAAATTTTAGAAGCCGTGTTAAGTTTGAATAATTTGGGAGATCATGGGAATCATAAAAAAAAAGAAAATAAAATAAAATAAATAAGCATGAAGCAGAGGAAGATGTGAAGAAGATAAAAAGTGAAATAAAAAGTACATCCGACTTGGAAAATTTGAATGAAACAGTATGCAAATTTAACAGAAAAAAAGATTTTATTACTGAAATGGAAGTTGAAAGTCGAAAGATCATTGAAGAGAAAAATTCTGAAGAAAACGAGGGAAGAGATAATAGAGCTAAGAAACCCAATATTGACAGAAAAAAATATGTAATTATTGAAAGGAAAGGTGAAAATGGAAATATTGATGAAAAAAAGAATAGAGAATGAAACAAAATACTAAATAATAGAAGGAAGAGCCTGAATTAGACACACAGAAATAATTAATTATTGAAATGGCAATTAAAAGTGGACCGATTGTTGAAGGGAATATTACAGAAGATAATGAACGACAAGAGTATGGAAGTAAAGAGTGTGAATTTGACATAGAAAAATACTAAACCACCGAAAATGAAACAAAGGCTGAAAATAATATTATAGAAGGAAATTATTCAGAAAAAATAAATTAAAAAAAGTGAAAATGCATACACGACAAAAGGGGAAGAATGCAATGAAGAAACACACTATAATACATGGGAAAATTGTGGAGGACATGCAATGCTACTAAGGTTACGACGGGTCAAAAGTTTGAAAACATAAGACGGATTGACAAATGAAGAAAATTTATTAGGAATGGAATTCGACGATTCAGACACCGATCCCAATTTTATTGGCTCATCATCTGAATGCTTTGAAGAATCGCCAAGCTCAACAGAACTCGATACATGTACAACTAATGAGGATAATACTGCCACATCTTAAAAAAAGGGTAAAAAGCAAGGATGAGTGGTAAAAATATAGAGCAAAAATTCTTCGAAATCAAGGAAAAGCTTATATACTTCATCATCAAAACATAAAACAAAGATAAGAGAAAGGCCAATGCATCCACGTTGTGGTGAAAAATGTAAACTACAATGCTTAACCAAAATAGAAGAAAGAAAATATTTGATTACTACTGGGCACTTGACAATCTGAGGTCACAACGAGAATTCATCTCCAGAAGCATGACAGAAGTTTGTAAATGCTTATCAGTATAAAAAACCAGGAAGCTAACGCCAATGTAATCATGCTTTCTATCTGGTAATTGATGGAAAAAAATACGCATTTGCAAAATATTTTTTAAATCAACCCTAGACATCAATGACCGACCTATTAGGACAGTCTTGGAAAAAACAAAAGATGGTTTCCTCACACAAGACCTCCGAGGGAAACACGAAAGTAGATTAAGAAATAAAAGAGGGAGTTATCAATCACATCAATAAAATACCTAGAATTGAGTCATTATCTACGAGCGCAAACTAATAGAGTATATAGAAGGCGGAAAAAACCTTTCTGATCCATACAGGGACTATAAACAAGAGTGTATTGAAAATAGCGTTCCTTATGCAAATCTTACTATGTTCTCCCGAATTTTTAACCAAGATTTTAATATCTCTTTCTACATGCTGAAAAAGGATCAATGCGACTTATGCACTGCTCATAGCAATGCAATGAATGAAGAAAAAGAAGCCCTGAAGGAAAAATATGAACATTTAAAGGAGAAAGTTTTATCAAGCGCAGAAAAAGAAAACGATAAGAAGAAAGCAGAAGAAAGTGATGGAAAAATAATAGTAGCTGTTTACGACCTTCAAGCTGTTTTACCAACACCACATATCTACTTTAAGATAAGAGAGCCCAGAGTGACCCGCCCGTTCAGAATTGAAAAAATCATAATTTTGTTTATTATAATACTTTTGAGATAGATATAGTCTATATTTCTAGTTCCTATAATATTTCAAAAACTTCAGACTAGCTAGTTTCTGATGTAACTAAATGAGCAGGTCCAAATTTTATGAGTATTTATTTAATGAAAACTGTCTCTAAGATGTCCCATCCGTTCGCATGGAATGTCTGTAAAGTAAGAATGGTATGACTGGAATAGAAGGGCCCAGCTACATTAGACACCAACATGAAGTTGCCTCGTCGTGATAATTTATTGTGTGTAGACCTTACCATATCTTTTTTTTTCAGACTACGTATCATGGCTTGAAACCAAAAACAGGTGAATGGAGGACAGCCTTATACCACCTATACACCTGAGCAATTGAAGAATTTCGAGAAATATGGACACCCCGCCACCCCCTGTTTTTGAAGAAAATGATGAAGAAACATTGGCTCAGTGTATATATCAATGGCGAGAGACTGGGGGTTCCTGTTAAGAATGTACAATGACATTTGTTTGCAAGTACAGTAAATCCTATTATAACGTTGGGTTATGTTCCTGAGAAACGCACCTTTATAGAAAACAACTTTATAAAAGTTATGTTTTCCCATAAGAATCAATGTTAAGTGTAGGAGTTAGGTTCCAAGGCCCCCCAAAATACTTACAAATACATGTGTCATATCACGGAAACAGGTCAGGACAGGAATACATTTAATTTCGGGACGTGGATGGGACTGGCTCACCACTCATAATCTTATCCCCCTCATGTGTCACCATGGCGACCACTGGGTGATAAAATGCACGGATAGTTGGTTGATTAGCGGCACATTTATTTTCTGTGTAAATTTCCTAGTAACATGTAAGGCCCTCCATGACAGTTGTGTGAACACTTGCGCTGCGTTCTACATCAGGGTCTTCATCGGCCAACATCTTAAGTCCTTCTTGAATGCGGTGAAATGCAATAGCCATTCTCTTCATAGTAAATGTGCCAGAAGGCTTGTCCTCTTCGCTGTCAGATTCAGGGCTTGGATTTTGGGCCAGCTCTTGTAGCTCCTCGTTAGCGAGTTCCTCAATCGCGGCGTCCACCCCCTCTTCAATGTCCTCCATTTCCAGATTCTGGAAGCCTGCTTCACGAGCAATGTTGAGGAGGTTTGTGTTTGCACTTGGCACAATCTCTTCAAATTCTTTAAAATCTGTGACACATTCATGCCATAGATTTCGCCACACCGCGTTGAGGCATGTATGGAAAACCTCTTGCCAAGCCATGGATATGTTGTTGATGGTGTTAAAGAGATTGTAGCTCTACCAGTACTCCTTGATGCTGGTCCTGTCTTCACCATCTGTAGCTGCGACAAGTTGCTCAAACGTATGTCGCAAGTAGTATCGCTTGAAAGTGGCAATTACACCTTGGTTCATTGGTTGGATTAGAGCCGTAGTATTGGGAGGGAGGAAAACAATCTTCACATGCTCATTCAAGTCAGGAATGTCATGAGGATGTGAGGGAGAATTATCAATGAGGAGGAGAATTCTGAAATCTAAATTCTCCTTCGCACAATACCTCTTCCACGCGGGTATTGCGTAGACTTTCAACCCCTCACAGAACATGGCACCAGTTATCCACGCCTTTTTATTGGTTTTGTAAATAAAGGGAAGGTGCTCCATCTTTCCTTTCAAAGCCAGTGGATTCTCTGATCTGACAATCAGGAGTGGCTTCATCTTGTGGTCACCAGATGCATTCCCACCTAGCAACAGTGTTTGTGCATTGTTTATTGTTAGATCAGTACCATTAGTCTCTACTTCATGATTCAGTCCTCTATGCTATCTCTTTGGATAGTGCTTCCTTTATCTAGGTTATCTATGCCTCGAAATTAGTTAGTTTTTGTTTTGTCTTGTGATCTGATTGCCTTTTGTTGTGGTTTAGACGGTTTTTTGGTCTTTTCTTATATTTTATTGATTCCTTCAAACTTCATTCACCTTTCCTCACTCTTGGAGGCAACAAGAACATATACCCTGCTTTTGGTTGGAAGAACAGTAGATACATTTTAAACGTATTTCTTTGCGGTCAAAAG